>PVJH01023886.1:0-34039 GCA_004026705.1 Nesogale talazaci
GCCAGGATTGGCCTCTGTTGACTCTACCTCATTAACATAAGCTGTGACCATTGGCTTTATATACCCTGAGTTTTGCCCCAATAAACGAGGCTTGATCAGAAACCTGTCTTGCCTCCATTCTTCGCGTCCCCTGCCCATCTTCGTCTTCCAGGCTCCGGACCCAGAGATCCACGCTGCGAATGCCCCGCGGGCCGGGGCATCGGTGTGATGGGTGCTGCCCATGGATTTTTAAGAAACTCAATATCCCTTGCTGTTATTGGTGCTGTGGGCAGCTATAGGATCCTGTCTGACTCGTGGTGACCATGAGCTCAAGGGGTGCAGTTTAGAATGGCTCCCTGGGGGTCTCGGGGCCAGGCCCTTTCAGAAACAGCTCGGCAGCCTGGTCTGAAAGACCTCTGAGGGGGCCCCACCGCCAACCTTTTGGCCTGTAGCCCAGTGATGAACTGTTTGCTCCACTAAATGAGATTCCTATAAAGCTCAAGGCATTGATGCTGAAGGCCCATGGACTGTACTTTGCGCAACAAGGAAGTGGCCGAAGAACATGGCAAAGGGTGTGGAAAGCACCAGCTTATCTCTGCACAATAAAATCCCTCAATTTGGGAGATAGGAACAAATAAGGAAGACCGAAGAAGAACTGATGCTGTTGAATTATGGCACTGTAGTGAACGGTGATTGTGAAGCTTTGTCTCTCAGTTTGGACATGTTATCACTGCACGTGGAGCAGGGCATCATGTTTGGCAGAGGGTCGGGAAGACCTTCATAGCCATGTATTGGATGGTGGTTGGAATAACAGGCTCAGGCATAGCATGGACTGGGAGCGTAGCCCTGGCTGGGCCGTGTTTTGTTCTGCCAGACTGTGAGTCACCGTGAGTCAGAACTGACTGCATGGCTCCTGATGGCACCACCATCATCATGGCTAGTTACTCTGACCTGCTCAGACCCAGTCCCAACTGGCAGGGCTTGCTCTCTGGTTAGCAAAACCCCATCACCTCCCTTCAGTCTCATTTCTGGCCTAGCAATCTCTCCAGCCAACCCAGCAGGGCCACCAGTCAGAGAAGCTTGCCTGAGCCTTCCATGGCTCTGAGTGCAGGTCCGAAAGAGGCCCCTGGGGTTTAGGTTGATCCATTTTCTTTTCTCTTCATGAATTCAGTCCACTTTTCCAGAGTCTGCCTTCTACTTCTATGGGGAGTACCCCTCCCCCACCAAAAAAAGGGGAAAAGCTCTGCTGGGCAGAGCTTTCATAATATGCATTTTTCCCACTGGGAGAGCATGGAGCAGCTCCCTCTGAGTTAGTGCACACAGTGGCATAACTTGGGGACGTTCTCTCTGGTAACAGTGAGTTTTTTTATAGCAGCAACTTCACTTGAACCTCGTTTTATGTTGTGGCCAACTTAAAAGAACAGCATGTGGCTGTGAGATTTTTGTCTCCTGTTCCAGAAAAATGTAGCAGAAACTATTGTGATGTTGAACACAGCTTACGAGGGCAGTGCTCGATGGGAAAAACTCAGGTGTATGAGTGCTTTTCTAGTTTCGAAAAAGGTGAAATGTTGGCTGATGACAAATCTCTTTCTGGGGTTCTCTCACCTTTCCAAATGGATAAAACTGGGCTGAGCCCTGGTGGCGTAGTGATTGAGTGTGGGACTGAGGTCCGTTGGCTTGGTGGTTCAAATCCAGCAGCAGCTCTCTGGGAGCAAGGCTGGGTAGCTCCCACGACCACCAGAGGCAGTGATGCCCACCCCCTCAAAAAAGACCCAAAACAACAACAACAAAAATGGATAAAACTGTTGACAAAATCCGTGCACTCAAAGAGGGACTGTTGGAGAGATAGGGTCGTGATCTGGACTATCTTGGGGTTCAGTTTAGTGAATTTCAACAAAGATTTGGAAAGGGAAAGGTCACTGTGAGACTTGTGCCTTGGGTTCTGACTGACCCAGAAAAAGAACATCGAGTGGAAACATGCCATGCTTTGAAAGAACACCTCCAAAGCAACCCAGGTCCCCCCACCCCCACCCCCCAGGTCATTACTGGTGACATGGTGCTATTCTTATGACCCTCCAAAGCAAATATCAAGCCAGCCAGTGGAAGACACCATCATTACCTTGCGCCCAAAAGGCTTGTGAAGTGAAATCAAAGATCAAGACGGTGCTCATTTGGTGTTTTGATGTGCTGGGGGGATAGTGCACTTAGAGTTCATTTCACTAGGTCAGACTGTTAATCAAGTTTTCTACTTAGAGGTTCTGAAAAGATTGGGTAACAGTGTATGACCAAAAAAAAGTCTAGGGGGCAGGGCAGAGAAATGTGGGGAGCTGGCACTGGAGGCCTAAGTGGAGGGAGGATGTTTTGAGAGTGATGATGGCAACAAGTGTGCCAATGTGGCCTGCACACAGTTGGTGTATGTATGGATTGTGATGGGAGTTGTATGAGCCCCCAATAAAATGATTCATTAAAAAAAGAGGGAGAGGGCCTGTCGGTGCTCACCATGATCAATGGTGTGGGGCGCGCGGGGCTTTCAGACGCCCCCCTCCAGCGCGGAGTGTCCCGGCAGCTCCCGGACCGACGGGCAGTGCACCCCGCGCAGCAGCCGCTCTCCACCCCTACCCTGTGCCGGCCGGCTGCCACCGCGCCTCAGTGGTGCCCAGGAAGCTGCTGTTGCAGCCACCGCTCGCCGCGACCTCGACCTTGCGCGCCCCGCGGGCCTGCCCCGCTGCCCGCTCGGCCATGAACGCCGCTTGCACCGGCTACCAGGTCTTCTCGGCCAACTCCACGGCCCCGAGCTGGCCAAGCGCATCACCGAGCGTCTTTGTGCAGCATTGGGAAAGTCAGTTGTGTACCAGGAGACCAATGAGAGACGTGGGTGGAAGTGAAGGAGTCTGTGCGCGGCCAGGATGTCTTCATCGTCCAGACCATACCCAGAGACGTGAACACCACGGTGATGGAGCTGCCAATCATGGCTTACGCCCTGACGACGGCCTGCACCAGGAATACCATCAGGGTCATCCCGTACTTCCCGTACAGCAAGCAGAGCAAGATGCAGAAGCGGGGCTCCATCATGTGCAAGCTGCTGGCGTCCATGCTGGCAAAGGCCGGTCTATACCTACATCATCACCATGGACCTTCACCAAAAGGAAATGCAAGTCTTCTTCAGTTTCCCCGTAGACAACCTCTGCGCTCCCCCTCCCTGCTCCAGTACATCCAGGAAGAAATTCCAAATTACAGAAATGCAGTCATCGTAGCCAAGTCTCGGATGCTGCAAAACGGGCCCAGTCATAGGCAGAGAGGCTGCGCCTGGGGCTGGCCGTCGTCCATGGGGAAGCCCAGTGCACGGAGCTGGACATGGAAAATGGACGACACTCCCCACCGATGGTCAGAAATGCCACCGTGCACCCGGCCTGAAGCTGCCCTTGATGATGCCAAGGAGAAGCCGCCCATCACCGTGGTGGGCGACGTGGGCGGACGCATCGCCATCATCATGGATGACATCATTGATGACGTGAGAGCTTCGTAGCTGCCACGGAGATCCTGAAGGAAAGGGGAGCTTATAGATCTACGTCATGGCCACCCATGGCATCCTGTCGGCAGGCGCGCCCCTGGTGATCGAGGAGTCCTCCATCGACGAGGTGGTGGTGACCAACACCGTCCCTTACGAGGTGCAGAAGCTGCAGTGGCCCAAGACCAAGACTGTGGACATCAGCCTGATGCTGGCCGAAACCATCCGCAGAATTCACAATGGCGAGTCCATGACGTACCTCTTCTGCAACATCACTATGGATGACTAGGATACCCCCCCACCCCCCGTGGTGACCTCGGCCCCAGAACACCTTCCGGGATCAAGTGCACATGCGGTTCCCTTTCAGAGAGGACTGGGCGTGGATCACCAGAGGGAGGCCGGGAGTGCGAGCGTGTCTCGCCCAGATTGTAGAGGGCATTCAGTCACGGGAGGGCAAAGCTCATGGACAAGTGGCACTGCCCGAAGAGCCTGCCATTGGTCCTGCTCTCTGAACTCATGTCAGACTCCCCCCCAGCAGCATCTGGTTGCCTTTGGCAGCAAAGGCAGAGAGCCCTGGCTCTGTCCGAGTCACATGAGCATGTGAGCTCCCGAGAGACGCAGGAGTGGCTGTGCCTGTTGGGGCCACTGGCCCTGGCTCTGTGTCTGCTGCTCCCAGGCCAGTCTTCTTTTCCAGAAGCTGCTGTGCTGGATAAAGGTGCTCTTGGGTTGCTAATAAAAGACCTTGTCTCACTAAAAAAAAAAGGGGGGGGAGAGGGAAAGAGGAACTATACCAAGGGCTCAAGTGGAAAATATTTGGGAATGAATATGGCAACATGTGTACAAATATGCTTGATACAAATGATGTATTGAATTTTTTTGTGTGGTTTTTGGGGCATCACTGCCCTCTGGTGGAGGAGTAGGAGGCAGGAGTAGGAGTCCCAGCCTTGCTGCTGGGTTTGAACCTCCAACCCTTTGGGCCGCAGTCCTGCGCACAACCACTATGCCACCGGGGCTCAGCCCCTTCTTAGTATTTCTCTTGGGCCTTTTGCCTTCAAAACTGCATTGTTATAAAAATAGATGTGTGGGCTGAGCCCCAGTGGCATATTGGTTTGGGCGGGACTGCGGCCCACTAGGACGGAGGTTCAATTCCAGCAGTGGAGCTGGGCCTCCTACTCCCACTGGAGAGCAGTGATGTACCCCCACAAAAAAATAGATGTGTGTAAATATATAACATCATATTGTGTTTTCAGGGAGGCCTTATGTAATGTTCAGGGTCCTGTTCACCAATTTCCTCTCAGGTTGCTCATGGACATGGGGATGCCCTTCACAAAGTGTGCATGTCCTCCTGGTTTCTGGTCAGGGTTCTTGTGCCCATCTACCTGGTACCCCTGCCCCTGGGAGGCTCTCCTCTCTGGACGTGATCCTCGGCCACGAGAGTGACAGTCTTGGAAACTCACAGCGGGAGTCCTGCCCTGGACTAGAGGATCATGAGGAATCGGCATCAACTCAACAGCAGGGAGTGTATCTGGGGGTTTCCATGAGACCAAAATTAAAAACAAACAAAAACAACAACACCGTACTGTCATCGAGTCAGCGCGAACCTGTGATGACACACTATGGGACAAGATAGGACTGTCCCAGTGAGTTTCTGAGACTGCACCTGTTTATGGGAATAGGAAGTCCTGTTTCTCTCCCTCCCGGTGGGCAGCCCCATGGCACCGCCATGGACAATGGTTGTTTTTTTTTGTTTTGTTTTGTTTTTTTACAAGAAACAATACTTGCAGGTGATTGTGTGTGTGTTGCTTAACAACATGACAGCATCTCAGGGCCAGTGTCTCAGTCTCAACCACTGCCAGGAGTCTGTTTCAAACGCAGATTCTTATACCCCTGCCTCCGGGACTGAGGAATCAAAAGCGCCTTCCTGCCCAGCGCTGGGGGGCAGTGCCTCATTTCCAGGGCGGCCCCTTCTGCGTGCGAGCCCATTTCTGAACGTCCCACCTGGCTGCAAGGCTGGCTGCGGGGCTGAGGAACTGCCTCCTGTTGTTTGCTTCCCCTTCCTTTGCACAGGGTACCCTGGGCCTGGATCTGATCCTATCAGTTTCGGCCGTTTCCGCCACAGCCGACCCTTGGGTCACACTGGCAGCTCCGTCACAAAGGATGCTGTGTCCACTTCACACTCCTGCTGACCGCCCCCCCCCCCCGTACCCCCCCTCCCCTCCCAGGTTGTGGATCCTTCTGCGGCAGGCAGGGCAACTTGCTCCTTTTGGACAGCAGCGCGCGTTTCACCGTGGCAATAGCGGGACTGCTGACAGACTGCTTAGTGATGGCTTGGCCTCTCGATAGCTCTACCTACTGTGGGGATCACATAAATAATATTTGAAAACAAATAAATACATAAAACAGAAAAAGAGCAGAAATAAAAATGTTGAATTGTAACCTAACTCTCTAAGGCCATCTGTGTCTGCGGGCAAGATGACTCACATCCCCCTCGCCCAGTCAAAGGTCGGAGGAGCCCTGGTGGCAGAGGGTTGCATGTCGGGCTGTGAAGCCGGAAGTTCAGGGGTTTGAAACCATCAGCCCCTCCATAGGAGAAAGAAGAGGCTTTCTACTATGTGCCGGAATTGAGTTGATGGCAGTGAGTTGTGGTTTTGTTTTTTTTGTTTTGTCAGTGGTCCCAGGGAGTTTGCTGGAGGCTTCGTTTGCATGAGGACTGTGTGAATGGATTTTCCCAGTCATTCATAATAGCGGTTGATTTTTAAAACTAAGTTTAAAATATTGCATGCAATCTCTGACTTACATGTCTTCCAAGAGCCTCTATATGACTTGGATATTCTTCTGTCTTGTGTGTGGTTTTTGCTTTTTCAATCGGTTTTATTACAGAAATATAGATCTAAAATTTGCTGCCTTAAACCATTATTATTCCAAGTGTACGATTCGGTGGCCTTGATTACATTCACCATGTTGTGTACCTGTCATCCAGCTCTACTTCCAGAATGTTCTCATCACCCCACGCAGAAACCCTTAGGCAGAAATGTTCCCTTCCTCCCTCCCTTCCTGGACTGCCTGGCATCCTTTTCTGTGCTGCAGGCCGCAAGTCTTCAGTGTGCACGTGCGGGCAGTCCCCAGCTTACAGAAGAGCTCAGTTGCTGAAGCTGTGTGGAAGCCAAATTTGTATGGAAGTCGGCACAGGTATGCACACTTTTGTCAGTCAAAGACTTATCTGAGTATATAGTGTACCTTTCTATGTATAAAAGAATTCAAACATACAAAGACAGCACCATATGGCAAGCTCCACTATGAGACCTGACATCCCTCACTGACCCATGTCCTACAGGGGACAACACAGGAGACACAATATGGGATTGGTGCCCGATCTGACACCGCCCCCCCCCACACACACACACACACCGAAGCAGAACACTAAGCGGGTGCAACAGAACAGCAAGGGGGGCTGAGCCCCGGTGGCGTAGTGGTTGTGCGCGGGACTGCGGCCCACTGGGACGGAGGTTCAATTCCAGCAGTGGGGCTGGGCCTCCTGCTCCCACCACCGGAGAGCAGTGATGTCCCAAAAAGAAAACAAACGAACAAAAAAAAGAACAGCAAGGGGAGCACAGCAAGGAAGTCCCCAGGGAGTGCCAAAAATAGACTTTGGGATCAGGGTGTGGCACCCCAACAAACTCCACCGGAAAACACTCCTAAGGGTCAACAAATAGACCCTGAGCGCTTTACAGGATTTTCTTTCTTCTGTCATTGGTATGTGGTGGTTTTGCTTTGTTGGGTTTTTTGCTCTGTCCTGTTTTTGTGTATATTATTATCTCTGCAGGTCTATCTAAATAAGATAGGTGGGATAGCAATGTGGAGGAGAAAACAACAACGGACTGACCACTGACCGTTCTAAGGGGACACGGTGCGGGGGAGCAGCAGGAGAAAGGAAGTGGGTGTTAACAAGCCGAGGAACAAGAAAACAACAAGTGATCCAAAATCAGTGACGAGGAGAGTGAAGGAGGCCTTGGGGGGCTTGATCAAGGTTATGTAACCGAGAGGAATTATGGAAACTCATAGGAGTGCTGAGCATGATAGTGGGACAAAAGGAAAGTAAAAGGGAATGGAAGAAAGAACTAGGAGCAGACAGCGCTTCCTTCCCCCTGGGAGGGGCTGGTGCATCCGAGCAGCTGGCCCTGTGTCACCAAGTAACCCACTAGGGCGCCTACCAAAAAATAAGCCTAACCCCTAGCCATCAGATCAATGATAACTCACAGTGACCCCAGGGGGCAAGGTAAAACCTGTGGGTTTCTAAGACTGAAACTCTTTTTTTTGGTTTGTTTTTGGGGCATCACTGCCCTCTGGTGGTGGGAGTAGGAGGTCCAGCCTTTGCTCCTGTGAGCTGGAATTGAACCTCCTTCTCAGTGGGCCGCAGTCCCGCACACAACCACTATGCCACTGGGGCTCAGCCCAAGACTGAAACTATTTTTTTTTCTTTTTTTGTTTTTGGGCATCACTGCTCTCCGGTGGTGGGTGTAAGAGGCCCAGCCTCACTGCTGGAATTGAACCTCCGTCCCAGTGGGCCGCAGTCCCGTGCACAACCACTACCCCACCGGGGCTCAGCCCAAGACTGAAACTCTTGTAAGAGCAGAAACCCCCGTCTGTCTCCGATGGAGTGGATGGAGATTTGAACTGCTGATTTGGCAGGTAGGAGCCCAAGTCATCACCACTACACCCCCGGGGTCCCTTTGGATGACTTTAAACTCCCTCCATGGAGTCCATTCTGACTCAGCGACCCTGTAAGACAGGGCAAAACTGCAGCCCTGGGTGACTGAGACTAGAGGAGGAAGCCTCACAGCCGGCACGGTCAGCTCAGCGGGAAAAACACCCACCACCCTCCTACTCTGTAAGAAAACAAGTTTCTGTTTGTCAAAGCCACCCCCTTTGCGGTACTGCTGCAGTAGGAGCCCCGGGGGGCCTAAAGACTGCCTCTCTTCATGGCCTTTGGTCCTGGCAACCCTGGGGAACCGAGATAGGGCGGGAAACCTTTAAAGGTAGCTGCTTTCTTTAAGATGTCTCCTCTTACTACTAACTGGTGTGCCCTCAGAAAAGTGAGTGAAAGAAGACATCAGTAGTATAAGACATGACGAAATATTTTTAGTATATGTGCTGCCAAAGTGAGCACAAGATATGACAAAATAATAATTTATAAATTTTCAAGCGTTCATGAGGGAGGGGGACAGGGAGGGAGAGAAAAAATGAGGAGCTGATACCAAGGGCTGAAGTAGAAATCAAGTGTTCGGAGAATGATGAGGGCAATAAATGTACACGTGTTTGACACAATGGATGTATGTATTGTGATGAGTTATAATATGAGCCCCCAATAAAGTGATTTTTAAAAACTTCAAAGAAACATTCCCAGACACATTAAAACATCCCTAACCTCATAATAACACGGTCATAACAACATTTTGATGCATGTTGCAAAGTAGCGTCCATTTGTTGTCACAGATCATCGAATGTACCTTAAGGTTTTTTGTTCTTTGATGCCTGGGGCGTTCATTCATAACATCAAGGCATTCATTTATAACCTCGGGGTTTCATTCTTAACTAAGGGTTGGTTGTATATAACTTGAATGTGTGTAACTCGTGTGTGGCCTATATTTATGACCAGTCTCCTTGCACCCACCCTCTGGTTTCTACACTTTGGATTAATTCCTCACTAGCGATAAATGGCAGTGCTGGGGTGGTGCGGATGGTCCGGGCACCCCGTTGTTAACAGAAAGGGTGGAGGCTCAAGTCTGCCCAACAATGCCTGTGGTCAAAAATCTGGTGATTGATCTGCTCCCGAAAACCCAACATAGGCAACACAATGGGACATAGTGCAGCTCTGTCCAAAGACAGGGTCCCCTTGGGTCTAAGTCAATTCAACAGAAACTGGTTAAGAACAATAAAATTGATATGCTGCAGTAGTGGAAAACATTTCCCATGACAAAAAAAATACTAACAAAGTCAACAAGATGCTGGGCCACCTGTGAAGGAGCCAGAGTATCGTCCCTACCTCCAGGCACTTGCGGTCTGTGTAGAAAGTGAAGCACGCGTGAAACAATCACACAAAGAAGTGGAACGTTGCACTGATGCTCTGGGCTAAGAGGGAGAAGTACTTTGTGAGGGTGGGTGTGCATGCATGTGGCGGGAGCAGGGACTGTTTGACCAATTCAGAGAGTCACCTGGAGATGGGAAAGCAACGACACGCCATGTCACAAGAAACCCTAAAAAGCCAAACCAAGCTCTGCCATTGAGTTCATTCAATTCATTGCCACACTATAGGACAGGGTAGAACTGGCCATAGGCTTCAGAGACTGTTTCCCCCCCAACGATTTTATTGGGGGCTCTTATAGTTCTTATAGCATTCAATACATCATTCGTGTCAAGCATATTTGTGCAAAGATTTTGTTTTAATACATTTTATTGAGAGCTTTTACAGGTTTTGCAACAATCCATACATCACTTATATCAAGCACATTTGTATATAGGTTTCCATCATTATTTTTTAGGCATTTACTTTTTTTTAATTAAATACTTTTATTGGGGGCTCTTACATCTTATCACAACCCATACATTCATCCATTGTGTCGATACACACATCCATCATGTATTCATCCACATATACATTTGTATATATGTTGCCATCATCATTTTCAAAGTGTTTTCGTTGTATTTGAGCCCTTGATATCAGTTCATTTTCCCCTCCCTCTCCCATCCTCTCTCCTTCACAAACCCTTGATAAGTTATATTTTTACAGCCTATATCATCCTCTGTCACCCTTCACCCACTTTTCTGTTGCTTGTTCCCCCGGGAGGGGGTTAGACATTGATCCCTGGGATCGAGTCCCCTTTGGCTATTGTAATTCTTTTTGTTGTTGTTGTTGGGTTTTTTTGTTTGTTTGTTTGTTTGGCCATCACTGCTCTCCGGTGGTGGGAGTAGGAGGCCCAGCCCCACTGCTGGAATTGAACCTCCGTCCCAGTGGGCCGCAGTCCCGCGCACAACCACTACACCACCAGGGCTCAGCCCATCAAAATCTTTTTTTAGTTCCCTGTGGTCTTTAAGTAACAGTCGGTGAGTCTTCTACCTGGGTCTCCTGCATGGAAGACATGATTTCATGTCAGCTTGATAAATAGGGCTAGGAGTAGAGTCTAGCCTGTCAATCAGGTCACAGTCAATGAGGCCTCTGTGTGGGCATGGCATTCTCCTCAGGATTCTGGGAATTCCTGGATTCCTAGAATGTGCTCTCTGTATTCTTCCCCCAGAATATGCTCTATTCCTGATGACCAGACACATGGAACTCTGCTAGAGCCCCGGAGCTAGAGGAGCCACATGGAGACCCACAGCAGCACTGAGGTGCTTACCCTGCCACTGGATCCACAAGACTTTCCACCCACGGACCTGTGATCTTCCTGCATTTGGCATCCTTGCACTTGTTACTAGAGCCTAAAGAAGAATTTATAGATTGATATCGGCTATATGGGCTCATGTTGGACTGATGATCTGGAATGGGCTGGGATATTTTCTCAATACAGAATTGCTCTTTGATATAAAGTTCTCTCTTACACACACCTATGAGTGTCTTGGGATTTGTTTCTCTAGTCTACCCAGATTAACACACTGATGATAACTCCTTGTGGGTGTGGCCTTCTCGTGAGGATTCTGGGAACGTCCTCTCTTTTTCCTAGAGGTGGGCCATACTCTCTGCTTCACCTTCATGGTGTTGACAGAGTTGGGGAGTTGGAGGAGTCATATGAAGACCCCCTCTAGCACTGAGATGCTTCCACAATATTTTTCACATGCTGGCCTGTGATCTTTCTGCATTTGGCATCATTGCATGTCTGAAGAGGAATTTAGGGATTAGTATCAGGCATATGGCCTAATATCAGACTTATGGGCTTGATCTGGACTGGGCTGGAATGTTTTCTCAAGATTCAATTTCTCTTTGATCTAAATCTCTGTCCTATAACATACATGAGTGTCCCTGGATGTGTTTCTCTAGTCTACCCAGACTGCCCCCATGAAGCCTACTTAGATATGTTTATCTTTTTAAAAGAAACAAGAGTTTTAGGTTCTTATCGCAACACTTGTATTTTATTTTATTTTTTAACAGTGTTACTAACACTTCTTCCACCCAGCATACAATTCAATAGATTGATCACACCAAGAATTGCATAGTCCTCGCCATGATCAATTTTGGAACATTTTCGTCTTCTTGGTACTCAACTGTTCATGTAATTGCTATTACTTTTTAATTGTGGCATAAAGTTATACAACAAAACATTCTCCAATTCAACTTCTACCTGTATAATTCTGTGCCATTGATAACACTCCTCATGTTGTCCAACCACCATTGACATCCTTTTCCAAATCCTTCCACGACCATCAACATAAGCTCAATGCCCCCCAGACAAAAACTCTTCCTCCCTCACCCCTGCTAAACATTGGTCAACTTTGGTTTCGTTCTTTCTTCTTCTTCCTGCTTCTCCTCTTTTTTCCAATGACTTTATAGTTTAGAACAGTTTTAGGTTGACAGAAAAATTGAAGCAAAACATGCAGAGGTTCGTGTACCACCTTCTACAACCACCACCCTGAGTGGGAACTTCTTCTATTAATGAGGCGGTACAATTGTTTCAACTGCTGAGACTCGTGTGTGTGTGTGTGTGTGTAGAAAGTTTACACAGCAAATTGGGTTCCCATTTAGCACTTTTTTTCTTTTTTTTTTTCCATTTAGCACTTTTAATATACATTGTGTAATAATAATTTATAAATTATCAAGGGTTCACGAGGGGGGTAGTGGAAAGGGAGAGGAAAAAATGAGCTGTTCCAAGGGCTCAAATGGAAAGCAAATGTTTTGAGAATGAGGAGGTCAACAAATGTACAAATGGACTTGATGGCTGAGCCCCGGTGGCGTAGTGGTTGTGCGCGAGACTGTGGCCCACTGGGTTGGAGGTTCAATTCCAGCTCCCAGGAGCAAAGGCTGGGCCTCCTACTTGAGGGCAGTGATGCCTAAAAAAAAAAAATGATAATTAAAATAAATTAAAAAATAAAAAAACAAATGGGGGCTGAGCCCTGGTGGCGTAGTGGTTGTGCGCGGGACTGCGGCCCACTGGGATGGAGGTTCAATTCCAGCTCCACAGGGGCAAAGGCTGGGCCTCCTACTCCCACCACCCGGGCAGTGAGGCCCTAAAAAAAACGAAAAAAAACCAAATGGACTTCACACAGTGGATGTATGTATGGATTTTAACAATACTTGTATGAGCCCCTAATAAAATGATTTTATATATACATAAATTTATATAAATATGTCATATATGTACATTGTGTTGATATTCTCATTATTTCTATTCTGATGATTCCATTTTCATTCATCTAGCTTCCCTACCCACCTCTCTATCTTCCTATTTCTGCTTTATGGTAGGTCTTGACCTTATGTGCTCATATACTTCAGTTTAGTCTAATTAGTTAGCTTGTTTGTTTTTCAGGAGCACAATACTCAGGGTGATAGTATTTAAGAGTCAATTTATAATATTATATCTTCTTACTATGCAAATCTGACAGCCCGTGCATCGTGTCATGTGTCCACCATTATAGCATAATTCAGAGGAGTCTTACTGCCCCCCAAAGGCTATGCTCCATACACTCTCCCATCTGGCTCCCCAAGACTGTCAACCACTGACTTTTTTTTTTAATTAAAGGATTTTATTGGGTCCTTTTTACAGTTTATAGCATTCCATACATCAATTGTATCAAGCATATGCTGCCATCATTATTTTCTAAACATTTACTTTCTGTTGAGCCCTTGGTATCAGTTCCCCCTGGCTTATGACCCCTTGGTAAATTATAAATTATAATTATTTTTCAACTACTGTCTCCCTTCCCCACGGTTTCTGTTGTTCATCCCCTTGTGTGTCAATCATTGTGATCCGTTCCCAAATCCTCTCCTCCTCGTTCCACCTTCTCCCTACCCTCCTGGCATGGTGACTTCCATTCCTGTTCCTGAATTGTGTGTATTTTTTTTACTACTTCCAGCATTGGCACGTTTCTAGAATGTCACATGGTTGGAACTACACTATGGGTTTAAAAAAAGCTTTTAATGTTTATAACAAAAGAAGATTACTATGATTTTGATTTAGAATTTTATTTATATCAATTTCTTTAATGGGTTAGGAACAAGAACTCCACTTTAAGGACTAAGATAAGCCATACTTAACTCAGGGTATTCTCAATTGCCTGATATGTATGTGAAGGCTAGACAGTGAATAAGGAAGATGGAAGAAGAGTCGATGGATTGGAAACATGGTGATGGGAAAAAATATGGAAAGTACCATGGGTTGCCACAAGAACACACAATATTATCTCGGTAGAAGTACAGCAAGAATGCTCTTAGGGAAGTAAGTCTTCATCTCATTTTGGACGTGAACTTTGGACACGTTATCAGGAGAGACCAGATGAGGAAAAAGGACTCCAAGTTTGATAAAGTCAAAGGTCAGCCAAAAAAGACTTTGACCAGATGGATTAGCAGTAGTGTAATAATGCTCTCAACCATAGCAACGATTATGAGGGCGGTGAGAACTGAGCAGTGTCCCATTCTATGATACAGAATGAAGTCACTATAAGTTAGAAGTGACTTAACATGATGACCCCTACTAGTAATGATCCCCCCTCTTTTTTTTTGAGTTAGAAACTTGCTATAAGGGAGAAGCAATGAAATATGGTAGCCTCCATGAACCACCTTCTTTAGTCATGAGATCAGAAGAATCAGATGGTGCCCAGCTATCATCAGGACACATTTTTGTTTGTTTGTTTTTTGGCATCACTGCCCTCAGGTGATGGGAGTAGGAGGCCCAGCCTTTGCTCCGTGGAACTGGAATCGAACCTCCATCCCAGTGGGCCGCAGTCCTGTGCACAACCACTACGCCACCGGGGCTCAGCCCATCAGGACACATTTTTATCAAAGTTTCTATAGAAGAATCCTGATCGGGGGGGGGGGGTGTAGAATAAGATTATAAATTTTTTTTTTCTGTTGGATGCTGTCCGGTGGTGGGAGTAGGAGGCCCAGCCCCACTGCTGGAATTGAACCTCCATCCCAGTGGGCCGCAGTCCCGCGCACAACCACCACGCCACCAGGGCTCAGCCCAGATTTTAAATTCTTATGGAAGCCACATCTTCTGAACTCATGGAGGCTGGAGGGACACTTGAAACTGTAGCCTTGAGGTAATCTTTAAACTTTAAAACAAAAATATCTGTTGGGACCTTCTTAAAACCAAACTACTTTGGCTTAACTCAGGGGTCAGCAAACTCTTGAGACCGAAGAGCCAATCCTGTCCCTCCTAACAACTTTACAGTCTCTCAAGAGTCTTCAGTATGTTTTTTCAAACAAATAAAATCACTATGATCTGAAATAATAGCCCTCAAATGTTATCAATGTTACTTCACAATGAAAGAGCCACATATGGCTCAGTTTGCAGACCACTGGCTAAACTAGTACAAAGTATCTGGTTTGAGGACTGCACTCTGTTACAAACTAATTGGGCTCAAACTGGCAACAGCAATTTGACAGATAGGAAAGCTGGGTGGGCAGTTGAGTTCATAATGATGGGGGAGCCCTAGGAACAAAAAAGGAGGGTGAGTTTGAAGAATTTAATCAATGTCACATAGAAACCGTCAAATTGGCATACATTTTGCTAATATGCCCAACAGTTAAGTACTAAAATTAATTATTAAAATTTGCTATAAGCCAAGCTACAGGAGTAGCCCTGGATTTACACTAAGTACAATGTTTAAATAACTTTGTAGCAGGAATGAATAGTTCCTGACAGTTCTTGGAAAAAACTCTGAGTACTTTGTACAGGAGGACTGGTGCACTTGTTACATTTTCAACCTCTGCTAATTTCCTATTAAACCTTGAATGTCTGCCAAATGCTATAAAGACTGAGCTAATTTATTATTCTTGAGCCTATTTTTTTTTTCTTTTTTAAAGTTAGCCTCTAGTGTTGGTGCTTTGGATTACGGAGTCTGACAGGTGCTTTTTGTTTGTTTATTTTTTTGGGGGGGGGGGACATCACTGCCTCTAGTGGTCGTGGGCGCTACCCAGTGCTGTTCCTGAGAGCCGCCGCTGGATTTGAACCGCCAAGCCCGCAGGCCGCAGTCCTGCATTCAACCACTTAGACCACCGGGGCTCAGCCCATGACAGGTGTTTTATGGGTGGCGACACTGGGACCACCAGCTGATGCTCTCCCCTGGTGGCTCCAGCTGTGTCAGAGTAGAACTGCGGTCTGTCAGGTTTTCAATGACTGATGTTCTTGGAAGTAGATCGCCAGTCCTTTCTTCTAAGGAGCTTGGGGTGGATCCAAACCACCCACCTTTAGATTACCAGCTGCATGTGTTAACCAATCAAACTGCACCTCTGAAATGGCAGTGTTTGGGTGAGTTGCCTTCCGATTTCAAGCTGCCCGGTTCTCATTTGAACACTTCTCTGACAATCTCACATGTCAAAAGAACAAGATCCGGGCCCCTCACACTGACAGATTAAAACAGCTACAAGAACCACCGGGGTTGGGGGGGGGGCGCGGGGAGAGGGAGACAACAAGGAGCCAACTGCTGATGGCCCGTTGTGCAGGGCAGAACTGCTTCTGTGACCACGGGGGAGGAACCGGAGTGGCACAGAGGGTAAGTGCTGCTTGACTGCTACCCAAAGGGATAGCCGTTTGAACACACCAGCTTCATTCTCTCCTGGAGGGTCGCTGCTTGGGGCCCTGGTGGTGCTGTCAGGTGTTGGACCGCTAACTGCACAGTCAGTGGGTTCAAACCCACCAGCTGCCCTTGACAGAACATTAAGTCTATTTGCTCCTGTAAGGATTCCCAGCCTCAAACCCCGGGTAGGGTCACTAGGAATCAGAATCAACTCCGTTGCAAAAGGTTTGGGGTTGGGACCTTTGGGAAGTGGATCACCAGGATCTCCTACCACGTGACTCCGTGGAGCTGCCTTGCCAACCTTTGGGGAAGGGCCAGTAGGTCTGGTTCACCTTTCCTGCATCCTGCGCCCAGTCCCTCCTGATCATGCCTCAGATCTTCGCTGCACAGCACTTCCTTTCAGGAATATTTACAGAGTACTTGGCACCTTTCTCTGGGAAGCCTTGGTGGTGCGGTGGTTAAGCACTCCGTGGCTAACCCAAGCTCAGTGGTTCAAACCCCGCTTCCATAAGACTTACACACAGCCTTGGAAGCCTCCTGGGCACTTCTGCTTCCTCCTGTATGGTCACTGCGTGTTGGAAGTGGCTTGTTGGCAAGGAGTTTGACTTTTCAGCTCTTCACAGAGAAGCTCTGGTGGTAGAGATTCGATGCTCAGCTGCTACCCAAAGAGTAGCAGTCTGGATCCCCCAGTTGATCCTTGGAAGAAAGATGTGGCCATCTGCTCCAGTGAAGATCAAAAAAACAAAACAAAAGCAAATGCCCTGCCATCGAGTCAATTTTGACGTATAGGTCCTACAGGACAGAGAACCGTCCCCAAGGGTTTTTGAGACTAAGTTTCTACAGGAGTAGAAAGCCACACTTTTCTTCTGTGTAGCAGCGGATGGTTTTGAACTGCAGACCCGGAGGCTAGCAGCCCCATGTGTCACCTTTTCTGCTACCAGGGTTCCTTCCTGTAAAGATTACAACCTTGGGGATCCCGTGGGACAGCTCCACTCTGTACTCTGAGGTCACCAAGCGTCGCTATCAACTGGACAGCCACCACGTTTGCTATGGGTTGTTGGCGGCAGAGTCTAAGGAGCCAGCTGGTGCCATTGATTCCATGGTGGAAGCCTCTCTTCTGTGCCAGAGACCCGGGTGTGCACATTCCTGGTTAGTGCACTTCCGGTTTGCATGTCACTATGGTGCCAAACGAATTTCAGGGGAACGTCTAGACATGTAGCAGGAAAGGCCCGCCGCTGATGGGCTTCTGAAAAAAATCTGCCAAAACAACCCCCACTCTGGGTCACAATGGGCCAATCCCACTGTGCAGGAGTTGCCATGGGGAAGAGGGTGTGGCCACTACACAGGGCCGGACCCTATGGCACTGATAGCAGGCAGCACCATGGAAAACAAAATAAATAAATAAATAAATAAAAAGAAAACAAAGTAAAACCCACCATGATGGAGTCAATTCCAATCTGGTGACTCAAAAGGGCAAGACTGAACTGCTCACGGGGTTTCTAAGAGATGAACCCCTCGTGAGGCGGTTAGATAGCAAGGGTTCAAATGCACCAAAGGCTGGCTGGCAGCTGCTATAAAGATTTGATGGAGAAAACCCTATCGTGGCAAAAGGTTTGGGGTTTGGTGTCCCTTTGGAAGTAGAGTCCCAGGATTTTCTTCTGAAGTGCTTCGGTGGATTTAAACCACACAGCAGGGGGGTCGGGTTTGGGGGGTGGTCCCGCTGCTAGACGTTGGAAACGCATCATTTCCCATGAGATGCTTTTCCTAACTCGCAGCACTCCCTCCAGGGTCCTGAGATGAACTTGAATTGCCTGTCTTATTTCTCTAGTGCTCCTATAGCAGAAATACCCTAGGTAGGCCACTTTGGCATGCGGCGGTTTATTATTCCCAACACTTCAGGAGGCCACAGGAGGCCGGATGGCGTGAGCGGTTACTCGCTGCCCTGTGAGACCCACGGGCGGCAGTTCCAGGGAGCATGATTTTTTACTCCTGAACCCGCAGCCGGCCCGGACTGGGAGGGAAGTTCGGGAGGGCAGACAATGTTCTCTCTAGGGAGAGGATCTTTCTATGCCCTCTCTGGGGGACGGTCCGAGTCTCTCTGACTTGTGAACTCTCTTTAGCTGACTGACACCCTCACCCCATTTTCACTCTGAATCCTGTCTCCCTAACAACAGAGATCTCCTTCTCCAAGGGGATGGTAACAGACACAGAGGTTAGCATTTACAGTACAGATCTGGGGAGGCACAATTTGTAACAGCGAGTCAACAACGCACCAAGTTTAGGAATTAGGATGCCCCGAGCAATATTCGAGATTCTTTTTTTTTTTTAGGCATCACTGCCCTCTGGTGGTGGGCGTAGGAGGCCCAGCCTTTGCTCCTGGGAGCTGGAATGGAACCTCCGTCCCAGTGGGCCGCAGTCCTGTGCACAACCACTACGCCACCGGGGCTCAGCCCAATATTTGCGATTCTTATTGGCCAGCTCTAGTCCCCCTACCTAGTCTGCCATGAGTCAGATTTTAAGCGGGACACCGTTGACTAGGGGTGGGGGGGGGGGGTTGTTCTCGATTTAAAATTCGGTCTATATGGAGCAACAAAAATTTTCATAGAACGCAAAAAGAGTATTGCAATGTATTTTTTTTTAATTTTGAAACGCCGCAGGACGCGGCCAAATTGTTGAGAGGCGGGACGTGGGGTCACTTTACCCTGGCTCGCTTCTTTCCTTAGGCCTCAGGCCCAGGGATGCGCCGACAGCCCGGCCGCAGTTCCCGCCGCGCCGCGGGGCCTCAGTCCCGGCCCCCCTCCCCTCCTCCCCCCTCCCCGCTCCCTCCCTGCCCAACTCCCGGGCCCAGCCAATGGCGGCGCCTCCCCGGCGGCGGGCGCGGCCTCCCGCCACCAGAGGGCGCCCCGGCGGGTGCCGCGGAGTCGCCGCCGCAGGGGGTCCGGGGAGCAGCGCGCCACCGAGCACCCAGGCCGCCCGCTCCCCTCTGCGCCGCCGCCGGCCCTTGGCGCGGCCTGCCCCGCAGGTAGGTCTGGGCCGCCCCCCCCCCCCGCGCGCCCCCCCGCCGGCTCGTCCTCCCCGCTCGATCCCGCGCGCCTCCGTCCGGGCCGCCCGCGCGGCCCATCCCCCTCCCGCCACCCCCCGCGCGCCGCCCCCCGGGTGTCGCGCGGAGCCGTTAGCGGACCCGGGCGGGGGGCGGGGGGCGGGAGGGGGTGGCGCGCCGCCGGAGCCCCGTGCCCGGCCCGCGGCCCCCCACCAAGCGGACGTCCCCCGCCCTCGGCGGGGCGCCAGGGCCCTTCCCGGCCGCCAACATGGAGGAGACCCCGGAAGCGGGCCCCGCCGGCCTGGGCCACAAAGACCAACGGCCCGCGGGCACGTCGGCTGGCCGGCCGGGGCGTCCCGCGGGCCGGCGGGCGGCGGGCCGGGGTGTCCGGCTGGGCGCGTCCAGGGGGCGTCCCCCCCACCCCTCCCCGAGGGCGCGTCCTGGCCGAGTGGAGGGAAAGGCGCGTTTCTGGGCGAAGAGGAATGTGACCCAGTTCTTGGGAGCCTTCCGAACCTTGGCAAGGTGCCCCCCTGTGTTTGGGAACGCCCCGCCCCCGCCCTCACGGGGCACCCCTGTTCCAGGGTCTGGTGGTCGCGGGACCACTTCGGAGTTTGAGGGACAGAGAAGATGGAGCTCCATCAGTGCTTCAACTCGTGTTGGGGTCAGCGCCCCCCCCCCCTTCACCCACCCCCCCTCCCTGCTTCGGGCGAGGGACTCTCGCTGAGCGGCTAGTGGTTTATTAGGGGTCTCGGGACTGCCCGGTCAGGGTTCTTTCCCCCACCCTGAGAGAACCTGTCACTTCCCGTGAGTGTGACTTTCCTGTAAGGGACTGGCCATCTCAGGGGTGTGGTCACCCGCAGAGGACGCACCCCACCCCACGCCTTGCTGCCTGGCCTGTCCCTACCGCCCGGGTGGCTGAATCCCCCCGCCCCCCAACCCCCCACCTCTTTTCCGATTCTCCCATGTGGAGCGATGAAAACTACCAGCGGCAGCCACGCATAGACTTCATGGTTTCTGCCGTGGTCGCTAAGGTGGCCCTGTAAGTGTGAGATATGATGAGTATTGCAAAGATGCACACATTGCACTTTAAACTCGTATTTTTAAAAGAACAAAATATCATTAAGATACATTTAAAAAGCTGTTTTTTAACTGTACAGAGGGTAGAGTTCCCTGATACCCCCTTAACCCCCTTAACTCTCATTGCCGCCTGGGCAGCCTGTAGGCCAGGCTAGGGCTGCCCCTGTCTGGGTTTCCAAGACAGCACCTCTCCACAGCTCTAGAAAGCCTGGCCTTCCTGCGAGTTTGTTACCCACTCTAAACATTGTTATTAACCAGAGTTTGCTCTGGATTCTTTGTGTTTAATATTGAGGTATTTTGACACATGCAGAAATGCGAATACCCATCATCCCCTTATTACGCAGAATAGTTCTGATACTTTAATTAGCAATAATCGCGCCTCGGGTAGACCTCATTGGCTACGATGTTGCCACTGCGCAAAACTAGTTCCGATACTTTAAGGGACACTTCATTTTGTTACACTGATGTTGACGTGCGCCTATTTTGGATCAATCAGGTTAAAGAAGGTATCACAGCTTTCCTGCCTCATCCCCATTAAAAAAATGTGGCCGTTGGAAATTTTCAATTACATCTTCCTTTGATTATATTTTTCTTGAAAGGAGCCCTGTGGTAAGAGGCAGCAGTTGGAGGCCAGCAGGCTTTCCTGTAGTTTATACACCCTATTCGCAGCCCCCCTCCCACCCCCACCCCCCTGGGGCACTTCTGCTCTGGTCTGAGTTCTGAGTTTAGTCCACTGAATTTGATGGGTTTTGTATTTCTCAAGACTGGTGGATGAGGGATTGTTGTGTGTGTTGGGGGGGGAGGGGTGCCACACCGGCAGCTTCTGCTTTTCACCTGTTCCTGCTGTCCTGGTGCCTTGTGGCCTTCTCCTGAGACTCTGGGAACCTTTTGCTTCTTTCTTCACCCCGTGGTGGAGTGTGGATCAGAATTGCTGGGTAGGGGTCCTGCCCTTATTTGCAGAATCATTCAAGTTAATGGACTTAATTTACACTGTTGAGGTGTTTTCCTTGAGGTCGGGTCAGACTCTTTCAGGGGATGACTGTTGGTTGATAATCACCTCAGCTGTTTGTGGGTGCTTGCCCTCTACCACCCACATGGAGAGAGCACCTAACACCGTCTTGGAACTCCTGGCTGGGGGCTCAGCAACCCCCCCCCACCCCGGCCTGTACCCTTTCCCTTACTCTGTCTCCACGTACTCCCCGTTTTGACCAGTTTTAGTGATGCTTGTCAATTTTATTGCCTTAGATCTGTTTGTTTTGACTGAATTTGAAACTCATTGCTTTGATCGGGAGGCTTAAATCCATGCAAGGGGGAGAGAGTCAATGATGGATGAATCTCAACTCTCGAAGGGTGAGGGCTATTCTTGGACAGTTCTGAACCTTCCACTGAAGGTTGAGACAAAAGCCGATTCCACAGATTCCCCTGGCAGATTCCACAGATTGTCTGAATGGCTTTCTGTAAGATAAGATGTAAGCAAACGTTAGTACCTTGAGGTTGTGTGTGTGTGTGTGTGTGTGTGTGTTCTCAAGAATCTTGGGGTTAGAAATGAAAAAGGTTTTCTTGACGTGTGAGGTACTTATGTCAAGAAAAAATTATAGATGGTAATTACTGTGGACAGGATTATTAAAATATTTATCCTGAGGGGGGAGGGAGGGGAAATATGGGGAGCTGGGACTGGGCGCCTAAGTGGAGGGAGGATGTTTTGAGAGTGATGATGGCAACAGGTGTGCAAATGTGGCCTGCATACAATTGATGTACGTATTGATTGTGATGGGAGTTGTATGAGCCCCCAGTAAAATGATTTATTTAAAAAAAGAAGGGGGTAGTTGTGCACGGGACTGCGGCCCACTGGGATGGAGGTTCAATTCCAGCTCCACAGGGGCAAAGGCTGGGCCTCCTACTCCCACCACCCGGGCAGTGATGCCCTTAAAAAAAAAAATTAAAATAATAAAAAAAAAAAGAAGGGGGAAAGAGGAGTTTATACCAAGGGCTTACGTAGAAAATATTTGGAAATGTAGATGGCAGCATGTGTACAAATATGCTTGATACAAATGATGTATTGGATGTCATATGAGCTGTAAGAGCCCCCAGTAAAATCATTTAAAAAAATTTATCCAGAAGGAAGTTTTTTATTCTAGTAGCAGTCTATTTGTTTTAACTTACAGTGGGGGAAAAGTTCATTGATGTAAAGCAATGAGGTGTTATATTCTTACCAGTTTTTGTCCCAAGATATTTTCTTTTTTTGGTGGGGGGCATCACTCCCCTCTGGTGGTGGGAGCTCCTGTGGAGCTGGAATTGAACCTTCATCCCAGTGGGCCACAGTCCCGCGCACAACCACTACGCCACTGGGGCTCAGCCCCCAAGATATTTTCTTTTACATTTTCTTAGGGGGTTACCAATTTCTTGCCAGTTAATATTGGTTTTACTGGAGTGCTCCCAAAAGTTCATGGAAAAAGATCTTGTGATGTTTTCTGTGAATGTTCAAAGCCCCTTTGTATTTTTATACCTTGTGATGACTAAGGAACCTATTGGGTTAAATAAAATGTGTTGCTATAGTTAGTTTTTTTTTTTGGGGGGGGGAGGGGCATCACTGCTCACCGGTGGTGGGAGTAGGAGGCCCAGCCCCACTGCTGGAATTGAACCTCCGTCCCAGTGGGCCGCAGTCCCGAGCACAACCACTACGCCACCGGGGCTCAGCCCGCTATAGTTAATTTTATTAATAGTCTTCTTTTCCCCCAATGTGTTCCAAAAACTCAACCTCACTGCTGTTGAGTCATAGTGAGCCCATAGGACAGGGTCGCACTGCGCCTCTGGGCTCAGAGACTGCCTATGAGAGTGGACCGCCTGTCCTTCTCCCCTAGCGGCAGCTGGTAGTTTCAAGCTGCTGGCCTTGTGGTTAGCAGCTGGGTGCATAACCTTTATGCCACCAGAGCACCTTGTGTGGCTGTTCGGCAGTGGAGAATGACACGTCATTTCTGTTCTGAGCCTGTGGTGATGTGCTGGGACCAGAGAGGCATGGGGAGAAAGGCCCCTTGTGTGCCACGAAGGTGCAGGAGCTTGGAGCGGGCATGGTCCAACTGCTCGTGTTAGGTTAGTGTGTGCAGAGGTCCCCTGAGTTTCCCTGGGGCCAGGTGTCAGCTCTTGTCGGGTCTTCCCTGTTGGGCTGACCGAGGTGACCTGAGTTAACTGTTCTAGTGTGGAGACTTGCACATCCTCCTTGTTCTGTCTCTGTCAAGTGTGAAGGGCGCTGCCCCTGGAAGCCAGGCTGGGCACTTGGGAAGCACTGGCAGGTGGGGGTCAGAGAAAGAGAGCCGACTTAGCTCTTTCAAGGTAAACAGCCCCTGATGTGACGTTGCTTTTGTTAAGATTAGTATGAAGACTTCCTTTTCAGTCTAGGGGGAAAGTTGCAAGAATGCAGTGGAACATCTTTAAAAATACTTCACCTGGTAGCCCTGATGGCGTTGTGGTCTAAGTATTGGCTGGCTAACCGCAGGCTCGGGAAGTTAGCCCTCCCGGCCACTGGGAGGAAGACTGGTGGTCTGGCTCCTGTACAGGATTGCAGCCTCGGACACACCCTGTAATGGGCTGTGAGTCCGCAGGCCTTGAGGCCTCATCTGTGGAGGTTTGCCTTGGGCCGTGGGCCCCATCACTGAGCTTGCCAGGGTAGAGGAACACTCTGTTACAAGGTGGGAAAGCCTGTTGTCAGAACTCTTGGTTTGTTTTAAAGCCATCTTAGAAGTTTCTTGAGGCCAAGGATGGAATTCCTAAAAGTGGGATTTACAGTTTTTCTTGTGAAATTCAGAAATACCTTTTTTTTGGTGGCAGAAAAAAAAAGTTCCTGCCTACATTCCTGGGGGTACTTTGTCCCTGTGCTGGTCCTGGCTTGTAAGCCCCTTGACGTGCTAGGATTTAGCTTCGTGCCACAAACATTGGGTAAAAGGTTGGCACTGTGAAAGAAAGGCCTGCTGACCTCCTTCTCAAAGGTCACAGCCTTGCAAACCGTGTGGACAATTCTCTGCACTCATGGGACACAGGGAGTGGGAATGGGCTCCATGGAAACGAACAAAAGCACTATGGAGCAGGCAGAGTCTCAAGGTGGGACAGGTGAATCAGTGTCCATCCAGAAGAAAGGCCTAAGGGTCTGCTGCCCCCAGAGCACCCCTTGAAGGCCCTTGAGAGCACTGGGCTGCCCGGCACACTTGGAGCCCGTGAGTCACCATTGATGGGGGGTGGGGGAGGGGGGGTAGCCAATGAGGCGTCCCAAGCAGAGGTGCGGTGACCAGGTTGTGTTTTTGAAAGCATATCCTTTTAGGTCAGTGGTTCTCAACCTTCCTAATGCCACGACCCTTTTATTCCAGTTCCTCATGTAGTGGTGATCCCCCAAACATAGAATTCTTTTCACTGCTATTTCATAACTGTAATTTTACTACTGTTATGAATTGGACAACCCCAGTGAAAGGGCCTTTCTAAAGGGGTTGTGACCCACAGGTTGTGAACAGCTGTTTTAGGTACACTGGGATGGTGGATGGGGCTGGGGAGCAAAGAGCAGACGCGGGGTTGGCAGTGCTCTATCTCGTGCCGCCGAGAGAGGGATGATGGGCTTGAGCTGGGTTGGGGTTTTCATGAGATCAAAGTGGGGGGCTCGGTCCATATCACGGACCACGGCAGACAGCTGTTCAGGGCAGCTTTCTAGGGAGGGACCAGTAAGATTACTACTTCACGGAGAAATGGTGCTGAGCATGGGGTTAGGGACCATTGAGTGGGCTCCCACTCACAGTGACTCCAGGTACAACAGAGGAAACACCGGTCCCCGCCGATGTTGGCAGCCCCTGGCTGATCATTCTCTTTGAGAGCCTGCAAACTGTTCCTTCCCAGGGAATGGTCTCTTGAAAGCATGTCTAAAGTAGGTAGAACAGTTTAATATTGTATAAGGGGCATATGTGAGGGGCTGCAGAGAGTGAGTAGAAAAGTTTCACGTTTTAATTCCATTTTCCCGTGGCCATTTTGGTGCCCCTGGTGGATTGCAACCTTCAATGTGGATTGCAACTGAGCATAAAGAAAACCCAAATGCTCATGTCTGGACCAGTAAGTCCCATCCTGATAAATGGAGAAAAGGGCGCAGTTGTCGAGGGCTTTGTCTTCAGTCCACGATCAATGCTCATGGAAGCAGCAGGCAAGAATTCAAGGAAATGGGTACAGATAAGAGCTGGAAACGGGGAATCCAGGAAAGGTAAATCCCTCAGGACCAATATTGAGAGCAGAGACACCTGAAGGGGAAGGGAAAGGGGAGGGGAGGAAGGGGGAACACATCACAATGATCTACAAATAACCCCCTTCTGGGGAACAGACAACAGAAAAGTGGGTGGAGACCAGTCAGTGTAAGATATGAAGAAATTTATAAATTATCAAGGGTTCTTGAGGGAGGGAGGGAGAGGGAAGGGAAAAAATGAGAAGCTGATACAAGGGCTCAAGTAGAAAGAAATTGTTACGAAAATGATGATGGCAACAAATACACCAATGTGCCTGACATATGCTACTTATACAATCTTGTGTTAAGAGCTGTATGAGCCCCCCCAATAAAGTGATTTTTTAAAAATTCAAATTCCTTGCATTGGGTGGATGTGCTACACAAGACCTGATCAAAGCATTGAAGAGCAAGGAGATTACCGTGAGGACTGAGGTGTGCCTCACCCAAGCCCAGGCGTTTTCAGTTGCCTCATATGCGTGTGAGAGTTGTACACTGGGGAGGACCAAAGAAGGGTCACTGTGTTTGAATTAGGCTGCTAGCCAAGAAGGTCGGAAGTACCATGGCCTGCAGAAGCACAAACGAACCTGTCTGGGAGGCGGGTACGGCCAGGATGGTTCCTGGCCGAAGGTGAGACTCACATACTTTGGACATATCAGGAGAAAGCAGTCCCTGGAGAAGGGCACCGTGCTTGATAAAGTAGCAGAGCCGTGAAAAAGAGGAAGTTCATCATTAACAAGGTGGATTGGCACAGTGGTGGCAACAGTGGGCTCAAGCCTAACAGTTGTGAGGATGGCCCAGGACGAGGCACTCGTTTGTTCTGGTTGTGAGGAGGTGGGACCCATAGAACAGGTACCTAACAATAAACTGCCATCAAGTCGATTCTGACCCGGGTATCCCTGTGGGACGTCCCTGTCAATCTTTACAGAAGTAGAAAGTCTGTCCTCCGTGGTAACTCTGCCTCATAATGACCCTGGATTGGGTTTCTGAGCCTGCACACCTTTATGGTAGCAGGCAGCCTTAATCCCAAGAAGCAGCTGGTGACTTTGAACTGCCCACCTCGAGATCAGCAGCCCAACACACAGCTCACTTTGTCACCAGGACTCCTGACTTCACAATGGGAAGGAAACGCAGTGAGCATCAACGACCCTTGGCTGATTCCTCTGTTGCTGAGGTCAGACATGCCTCAACCCTCGAACCTTCCTACAGTTTTTACATCAACTGCTCTTCTCAACTGGGTGTAATAACGCATTGCAGTGACCAAACAGAACTCCCAGGCAACACTTAAGATTATAGGCAGATCCTGAGGGAGAGCCAGCCAGGCCTCTGAGCCACACTGCCACGCGACCTTTGCCCTGCATAGGCAACCTTGCGGTGTTCTGTCATGGCTGCCAATAAGTGGCCAAAGGGCACCCTCATCTTCCCTAAGCCCCAGCCCTAGCCCGAACGCATTTCGGTGATTAGCGACTCCCCAGTAAGAGCCCGGAGACACCCTATTCCAGCAAGCTTGCCCAAAGGCACTGCGCTTTCTTCTGGGGGTGGGCACGTCCCATGCCCTGGCTCGAGCTCCTGGCTGGGCTTTTTGCTCTGTGCTGCTGTTGGGCTGCCGTGCTTTCTGTTTGTGGTTGAGAGGGTGCAGTGTGCTGGTAGTGAGAGCCCCTTCCTGTCTGAGATGACTCACTTTATACCAGCAGGAAGGCGATCACAGTGAGACCTTCCACCATTCAAGGTCATGCCTCTACCCCACACCCATCAGGAAAAAGTCCTTGATTGGAAGTTAACAGAGACCCTGACTGGAAAAACCATATTAAATAATTCCTGCACTGCAGAGAGGGAGCAAACCTTTCATACAATTTAATCTATTTTCTGTTGGTCACACACTTGAGCTAGTCACACACCTCTTTGCCAGCTGCCCTTTGTAAGAGTTCAAAGTTCAAGATTTCCCAGCACTTTCTGAAGAAGCAGCTCTCAGGCAGCTGTCGTTACCTTCAGAACCATCCTATTTCCTTCCTGAACGAGTCTCCATGAACTCTCTCCCACCTCTTTCCTGGACTCCCAGTGGTGGAGGCCCTGGTCCGGATGGACGTGGGAGAGGTGGTAGATGAGCTGCTGGGAGTCTCCTACCCTGCTGCCCCAGTGTGTCTGGCCTGATACCCTCAGCACCCCCAAATGCTGCTGAGCTTCTGACCATCTAATGATGGTCTCTTAAAAATGCTCACCGAAGCTGAGCCCTGGTGGCGCAGTGGTCATGTGTGGGACTGCGACCCACAGTGTTGACGGTTCAGACCAGCAGCAGCTTGCCAGGAGTAAGACTGGGCTTCCTACTCCCACCAGGGCAGTGATGTGAAAGAAAAAAAAAAAGCTCAGCGGTTCCTTAAGTTACCTTTCCAAAGGCTCACAGGTGCTGTTATTAGGTGTCGTTGGCTCATTGGGACTCGCTGGAACCCTATAGACAACTTTTGTTATATTTTAATCCCGAAAGGAGCGATGGTCCTATAGTGGGCTGTAGTCTGCATGGTTGGCAGTTCGAGACCAGCAACAGCTCCTCTGGAAAAAGACAAGGGGTTTCTAGGAACCCATATTGAGTTTGGTCTGGGTACTTTTGGTGTTTTGAACACAGCTTTACTGAGGAACTGGAGCACAGTTTGTCCTACCCTTCATTTCCTTTCTGCTCATCCTGAGTGCAACGGTGTGGATGAACATTTCCACCGGGGTTGGGGTAGACATTGCCAGAGCAAATGAGTTTTCTGTTCAGCAGTTTACAGCCCCTCCTCCAGGTGGCAGCCCTGCTCCCACTTGCTCTCTCTCTGGGTTTCCTCTTCCCATTTGTCGTCTTTCCTGCCCCCTCCTGCCCTCTGAACTTTGTTTCAGGGCCCATGTCGCCCTTGTGGCCTCATCAGGTTGCCTGTCTGAGGAGCAGAGTCCTCGTGCCCTTGTTCACTCTGTAGCCCTGTTGTCTGGAAGGTAACCTCTGGGAATGGGGCCCGTTTCAGGTGTGAAGCTGTCTGAGGACCACTGCTTCTGTCTGACCAGAAAGCCTGGTCTTTTTATATAGAGAGAGATATAGATATAGTTTTGAATCATGTTCTACATTGACCTCTATATTAGAGCTTATGAATGACAGTGGAAATTAATAATCTTTGTGCAGTTAAGCCTGTTGCACTCTTTCTGACAGCCAAGGATGGAGAATCATGCCTTCAGGCAGAATGCCTTGAAAAGTACTCACCTCTACCCTTTCCCTCTAACCTGGGAAGGGCAGACTCTCCTAGGGGCTTGTCTGGGTGTGTCCTTGGTGAAAGTCACCATACTGGGGAGCACAGGGGGAAGTGGGATGTCACATAGTCACCAGTCAGACCCTATCAGTCTCCCCCTCATTGCCTTGGTAGGAAGGCCTTGGCCCAATCATGTAAGCCCTTTTAACAATGAACGTGTCCCAGTCATGGTCCCTACCCTGCTTGTATGGTCCCACCTGTAACTGGTGTATGGATCTGCCACCAGTCATGCTTTGGTGACCGCCTCCTATGCCCACCTGGGTCCTTTTGAAAGCTTGGTGTCTCAACAAACTCCTGGACACCATCGTAATGTGCAATGGCTCCCCTAGTTCCAAGGATGTACCTATGTCTTTGTGTTCTCTGTCTCTTAAGACATCACAAATGTTCTCCTTAAATGCTATGTGAGATGGAGTCTCTTGCTTGCCCCAACACAGTTTCCACCCTGTCCAGGGTCTTCTACCATGAGCCCGGTAGTGAGGCCCTTTTAGAGTCTGGTTGTGCGGGGGTGGCTGTGAGGTCACATGGTTCATTACTCCTTCAAACTAATTGTTGCTTGAGGCTTTGATTTTCCCCATTCTTCTCTGCTCTGGGGAGTATCTTAAATAGTTGTATCTGAAATGGCAACCTAGAAGCTTTTGCTGACCTCATGTTCTCGGCAAAAGGACTGTTCTGCCGGTTGGTGGCCTCTTGGTGACTTTGCCGCCCCTCAAGCTGTTTGGTTATGGCTAAGAAGTTTGCATACTTTGTCCCCTGCCCCCATGCTCTGCTTTCTGCCAGAATGCAGCATGTAAAATACGTATAGAGAAATAATCTCCCAAAAAAAGGAGAAGAAGTCACCTCTGTCAAACCTCTCTGTGCTCTTGGGTGCCCTCACATGTTACCATACCTGTTCAGTTACGCATCTGCCTGAGTGTGATTGTTGGTTACTGTGGCAGGGTATCAGTGGGTGATCAATCCTCCGATATACTTACAGCAAGGGTTCAACAGTCAGCTGTGGAGCGATAATTATTACTTATTATAATAACGATATAGAGATCATGACAGAGAGAGAAAGTAACAATAAGAGTCAGACATACATCACATCAGGGTAACATGCTCACCTCAACCCTGTATGGTGGTCCGCGTGGAGATGGAGAGGGACAGGTGTTACGGTGTGAGAGCCCTAATAAGATCACCGGCCCAAGTTCTGCAGAACAACAGGCAGTTTATTACAACATATAACAGATAACATAGACAGATTGGAATCTGGGCTACAGCCTTTATTTGGACTGCAGCCTTGAGCATACAAAAGTTATGTCTTTTATAGGATGAAAGGGGAGGGGGGAGTAAAAGAGGGTCTGGCTGAGGAGGTGATCTCAACTACAAAGGTTTCTGAGTACATTTTAGGGAGGAGGAAGTTTAAACTAAAAGAACATTCTTGGGTGGGTGAACACACAATTGAAAAAATTTTTCATAGCTGACAAGCGTACAGGCAAAGCAAGCAGTTTAAACATTTCTTAAAGCCTACAAAATGGCTACTCTCTGGTTCACTTAAGCAGGCTGCTACATAATGCAGAGTTACATGGTTGCGTGAGTGAGAACAAAGGCTATGGACAGAAAAAGGGTCAGGTCACAGACATTATTTTCTGTTCCTTAGTAATCTCTGCTTGTTAGGTGCAACAAGACGTTTGTGATCGGCCCTTTTCCTAGGCACAGCCCTCTGGCAGTTAATTTTTGACTAGTGCAAGAAGACTATACAGCTTTCTGTACTTTTCCATTGCTGGCTAAGGCACAAAATGGCGTTGCTCTTGCTATGCCTTAGGTTTGACCGTAACAACAGGAAGGAGTTACATGATGAAGGTGAGGAGCCAAGAGTGTCCAGCGCTCAGGGTCAGCAGCTAGAGTCAGAAGTGAGGGTCACGAACATTAATTTTCCCTGTTTAAGTAGCCTAACAGGGCACATCATTTCTCTAGTCACCGGTCAGGACACGCGGGGTGGGCGGCAATCTTAAGGGCTATAAGATGATAATGGCTTAGGGATGACTCATGACTAAGAGGAGAGGAATGTGATAAGGAAAGACTTCAGACTCCTGGGGGTAGGTGAAGAGGTCCATATTGTTAGGGTTCTTTGACAGTGACTCTTGAATCCCACCCATAGGCCTCGAGGAAGCAGATCACTATCCTAACTTGAGTCATGCAAAGCCCTCATAAAATTGGGAGTTTCAGTGAGAATGACTAGCACACTAAATGTTGGTAAATTGCTTGCTTAGTATTTTAGAGTATAATAATTGTGGAAAAGTTCTGTCTTCATCCAGCAGCAGGGCACCTCCCAGTGTCTTCCTTTGCCTTGGTAGGGTTGAGTTGACCTGCCCCCGATTGCGTCCCATCCTTTTCTTCACCCAGGCTCATACATGTCTGCTTGTCACCCCTTGGTGCTGCTAACCGCCAGGTCAGCAGTTCAAAACCACCAGGCAGCTCCACAGGAGAAAGAGCAGGCTTTGTTCCGGTCTCAGAAACCCACAGGGGCAGCTTTCCCCAGCCCTGTAGGCTCTCTGTGAATCAGGAAGGATTAGCTTAATGGCAGTGAGTCTGTTTGTTTGTTGAGTAAGACTGTCTACTTAGGTATTTATTCTCCACTTTGCTGTCTCTCCCCTCCCACATTTCTGGTATGTTTCTTGCTTTGTGTATACCTTTTCTCCAGTTTTTGTAATAGCGGTCTCTTATAGTATTTGTCCCTTTTATGTTGATTAATTTCACTCGGCATAATGTCCTCCACGTTGTGAGATGTTATTTGGATTCAACATGATTTATAACGTAGCACAGTATTTCTTTTTAGGTTATGAATTTCTAATTTATTTATTTTGGAGGGGTCTCGTACAACCCTTAGCACAATCCATACATACATCTGTTGTATCCAAAGCATATTTGTACCTTTGAGGCCATCATCATTCTCAAAACGTTTTCTGTCTACTTAAGCCCTTGGTATTGGCTCCTTCCTTTTCCATTTCCTCCTCGCTTCCCCCCTCCCTCATAACCCTTGATAATTTATAAATTATTATTTGTTATTGTTATTTGTCATATCAAACGCTGTCTGATGTCTCCCTTCACCCACTCCTTGATGTCCGTACCCCAGCGAGGAGGTCATATGTAGATCCCTGTAGCTGGTTCCCCCTTTCTACTCCACCTCCCCTCCATCCTCCCCATATCGCCACTCTCCCCACTGGTCCTAAAGGGATCATCTCTCCTGGATTCCCCATGTTTCCAGTTCCTATCTCTATATCCTCTGGTGTAACCGGATTTATAAGATAGAATTCAGGTCATGATAGTAGGAAGGAGGACGCATTTTAGAACTAGAGGAAAGTTGCATATTTCCTTGTTGCTATGCTGTGCCTTGACTGGCTCGTCTTCTCCCCATGACCCTTCTGTAAGGGGATGTCACTTCCTCTGCAGATGGACCTTGGGTCCCCAATCTGTGCTCCCCCTCATTTATAATGATATCATTTTTAGTTCTTTGATGCCTGACACCTGATCCCTTCGACGCCTCGTGCTCACACAGCTGGTGCATAGCACTGTGTTTCATTGTGTATATGGACATAGTTTTTCCATTTACTTGCCCATGGGCACTGAGCTGGTTTCTGTCTTTTTGCTGCTGTGAAAATTGTGCACCTGCGAGTCTTATTTCTCTACTGCCTGTCCCTAGTAGTGGGAATGCTGGATCATATGGTGTCTCTGTTAATTTGATAAGGAACGCCCAACCCAAGGCCAGTGGGATTTTCAGCCACCTCCTAGGCATGTGAAATGTGGACATCGTCTAAGAAAGAAGGAGCAGTGACCGGTGCATTTGAATAGTGGTACTGGCAAAGAGTATTAAAAGTACCACCAGAATGCTCCTTAGAAGCCAGGTAGCAATTGTCACTCATACTTTGTACAGACTCTCAGAAAAAGCCATCTTGGTCAAGGAGCGTCAGGCTTGGTCCAGTAGGTCAGTGGAAAAGAGGAAGCCCCTGAGAAGATGGCGGACACTGTGGCCGCAGCAGTGGATTCACACATAAGAACAATGGTGAAGATGACGCAGGACCACGGGTGCTCCCTTCTGTGGAGTGGAGCGTTTCGCCGAGTCGGAACTGACGCCGTGCCCCGCCCCCCTCCCCCCCCCCCAATGACAACAGCCTATTGTTTACCAAGTGTGTACCATTTTGCAGTCATGCCAGCCATAGGGCAGAATTCCAATCTTCCCACACCCTAGTCAGAAGCTATTGTTCTCCTAGAGCTTTTGATCATTGTTGTTTTCTTCTTCTTATTTTGATCATGGCTCTTAATGCCAGGATAAATGATATATTGATTTGCCTCTCTAGTTGTTAATAAGGAGTCCTGGTGGTGTCGTGAATTTCGGTTAGGCTGCTAATTGCAAGGTCAGCGCTTCGAGCCTACTAGCTGCTCCGAGGGAGAAAGGTGACACTGACCGCTCTCGTAAAAAGCCAGGGCCTCCGACAGCCCGGGGAGATCTGCTTACCGGCCTGCGCTGCCCTCCAGGGTCGCTGGAGTCGGCATCGACATGGCCGTGGAGATGCTAACGGTCCTGAGCACCTCGTCATGTTTCGGCTGTTTGTGTAGGCATGTTCTCGTTTTTTAACAACGCGTTCGTGTCTTTTGCCCATTTTCAACTCATTGTTTGTCTTTTTGGTGTCGAGGTGTTGGCTTTTTCAATAAATGCTAGACATTAGGCCATTGCAGATACGTTATTGGCCCAAAGTTTCCCCCAGCCTAGTTCTCTTTTTATTCTATTGCAGGATTCTTTTGAAATGCCCAAATGTTTATTTTGTCAGAGGTCTCAGTCATGTAGTTTCTCTTCTGCTACTTGTGAACTTTCAGATACGTTTAAGAAACAGTGCCATAAATTGTTGTTGTTAGGTGCTGTCCAGTTGATTGGGACTCGCAGTGACCTGATGCCCGACTGAAGGACACTGCCCGGCCCGCACCCTCCTCGAGGTTGTTTGTGCGTTTCAGGCGATCATTTTGGCCACGGCGTCAATCCGTCTCATGGAGGGCCAGCCTCTCCGCTGCTCCTCTGCTGTCTCCAAGGACTGGCTCTCCTGAGAACAGATTCGAAGTACGTGAGGCAAGCCTCACTATTCTTGTTCTACTTTGTGCCGATATTTTCTTCCATACGTTTTCCATGTCGATCTCTGATCCAGCTTGAATTTGGTTTTGGTTAT
>PVJH01023887.1:0-34066 GCA_004026705.1 Nesogale talazaci
AAAGCAAATGTGTAGAAAATGATGATGACAACATTTGGACCAGTAAGTTTGAAACAATGTATGGATTGTTATAAGAGCTGCAAGACTCCCCAATAAAATGATTTTTTTTTAAAGAGGAAAAGGAGAACCCTAGAGGTGTAAGTTCCCAGGTATGAACAGGCATAAAATGCCAGAGATAGAGTAAAAGGTTTAGGCTGAAATCTGGATGCAGGGCATGATTGTGGCCTTGGAACAGGAATGCATGAGGGTTGGGGTGACCCAGGGCTTTGCAGTCAGGTGACCTTGGGCAAGTTACTCAATCCCCTTAGCCTTGGGGTATCAGAATGAAGTTTCTGATTTTCAACAGAATCCCATGCCGTCGTCTGTTCTTGTGGCGTGGCTGCAGAGTCCAGGGTATCTGAGGGGTGGAGCTGGAGTTGGGGGAATCTCAAGGTCCCAAAGTTCCCTGTTCAATCTCAGTACTTCCCCTATTATATTTTTTCCCAGTGATTTTATTGGGCTCTTACAGCTCTTATAACATTCCATACATCATTTGTATCAAGCATATTTGCACACATGTTGCCATCTTCATTTCCAAAATATTTTCTACTTGAACCCATGGTATAAGCACCTCTTTCCCCCTCCTATTTTTATTTTTTTGTTTTTATAAATCATTTTATTGGGGGCCTCTATTATATCTTATATGTTTACTGTACACTGGTTTACTGAGCTGTAACATTTCTGTTTGTGAAAGGAAAAGAATCACGGACTGCCACGGACATTCAGCAACCAGTAGGATTTTAAACAATGCATTCTAGACCTATACATTCACAATCATGTGGAAAATGGATAGGGAAGGAGAGAGATTTGGACCCTGGCCACTCAAGCCCTGGTCCAAAGAGAGCAGCCACATCAGCATCACTTCAAAGATTGCAGGAGACGCGGAAGCTCAAGCCCATCTCAAACCTATGAAGTTAGACTCTTCATTTCATCTTTAGGTGACTTAGAAATATTTCAAACCTATGCTAGTAAGGGCTTAAACCCGGGGGTTTGAATTCAATCACCTATCAGAGCCCAAACCAAAAAGTCAAGTTCACGACCATCCAGTTGATTCTAATGCATCGACACCCTATAAGACAGGGTAGATCGAGACTTTAACCCTTTATAGGAGTAGAAAGCCTCATCTTTCTCCTGAGGAGTGGCCGGTAGTTTCAAACTGCTGACCTTAGGACTAGCAACCTAACTTGTAACCACTGTACCACAGGACAACCCATGAATGATGGAAGGACGGGGAGCTCTTATCAAACACTACAAGAAAGAAGAAACTGCTCTGCAGCTGAGTATAGAGATGATTGTACAACCCTTCTTCATAAGATTGAACCGTTGAATTGTGTGATCCATGGCACACAATAATGATATGGCAATAAAATGATTTTTTTTAACGAGGGAAGGAGTCCTTGGTGTGGTGGTGAGGAGTAGCCGAAGGACATCCCTACCCCTTACCCCCACAGGGCCAGGGAACCCTTAGCCCAGATCTGGCAGATTGTGGCATTGTCAGGACACAGGCATTATCCGGACTGCTGAGTTTCCACAAGAAACAGGAAATCCAGGCTATATGGAAAACTGTCTGACTTTAAATTCTGGTAATAAATATTTAAATGATGCTGAATTTTTGAAAAAAAAAAAAAAAAGGTTCTCAACCAAGGAGATGATGAAACAAAACCCAATGTGTGTTCTTCCAACTTAGCAGAGAAACAAGAGTGGAAAGAAGGAGGAGTCTGTAGGCAAGAGCAGTCCCTTCTGGGAGTGCCAGTGGATGGATCTGGGACTGGTGTATGGGGAAGATAAGGAAGGAGACATTTAGGAAGCCACAATCCAGTTTTCATGAGGGGACTTCCTGGGTGAATGTGGAGGTAGGAGAGGGTGGAAGGAAAGCAGGTCTCTGTGGAAATTTGCCAGTCCGATTTTAGGCATGATGAGATACTCAGAAGCTGCCTGGCTCGGGGATACTGTGTTGCCCTCCAGAAGAAGGAGGACACACTCAGGGCAGTGACACAGGATGGGCTCCATATCATGTCAAGCAAACAAAGCAGGGTGTGAAGCTGTCTGTATGGAAGACTACTGCTCTTACTTTGGCTTCCCCTCAAAGTGGATTCAAATACACGTGTTTGGGTGCAAGCAGTTTGGAAGGTGAGTTTAGGAAACACAGGGAAGAGAGGTATGGCAGTCACCTAATCTGGTGTCAATTTGAGGATCAAGAGTGGAGAGGTGGAGTCTAGTCTGTCTGTCTGGAGAGAGCCAGTGAGACCGCTGTCTGGGCATGGCCTTCTCTTGAGAATTTTGGGAAATGTGGTAATTCCTTCTTCGAAGCAGAGACACTGTCTCTCTAAGGTCACTCTCTTGGAGACACTTGACTGACAAGGCTGGCTCCCTGTGAGACATCCCTGAGGAGAAGCCACATAGACCTACCCTGATGTGGCCAGAAGCCTGAACCTAGAGAAGCCACGTGGAGACTTCTGCCAGCGCTGAGATTCTTACAACATCACAGGATCCAAAGACTTTGTACCCACTGGCTTGTGGTTCTTCTACATTTGGCGCCATTGCATGTGTTTTGTGATTCTGAAGAGGACTTTACGTGCTGTCGGACATATTGGACTTATGGACTGGATCTGGACTGGGCTGAGACGTTTCCTCAATGTTCAATTGCTCTTGTATATAAACCTCGCCCTTATAAACATATGCGTGCTTATGAATTTGTTTCTCTAGTCTACCCGGACTAACACAGGAGGCAAGGAAGGGAATGCAGGTGGGCAACGGGGATGACATTCCTCTTGTTAATGGCATTCATCATGTTGGGTCCTACTGAGCAGTGCCAGGAGGAGCCAGTGAAGAGCTCACCCTCCTCAGTCATCCTTCCGGAGGGATGGGAGAGGGAGGTGCGGTGTTCATACCAGCTCCTGAGCACCTTGGGTGAGGCAGCATGTGTGCTTTGAGTGCCTGTCAGGAGTTCTGTCAACCACACACAGGAGTGCACTTTCTGACGGCACACGGCAGGAGCCGGGTGTGACAGAGCAAAAACCTGTGACTTATGGTGGAGCATCCTTTTTATGTGTCTGTGCATAGTGTGTGTGTGTGTGTGTGTGTGTGTGTGTGTGTACAGTCAACCCTCGCCTTTCACTATAAAGCCACAGTGAACAACGGGTACCAAACAATTGCTCCTAGGAGAAACGAAAGTTTTGGTTCCTGTGCGCCTCTGTCAACTGACTGATACTGTTCAACATCGTGTTTTATGTATAATTCTGTTGGCACACATCTTCCCACCCACTGCCATTGTGCTCATGTCAATTCCCACAGGACAGAAGACACTGCCACTGTGGAGTTTCCAAGACTGTCGATCTTCATGGGAACAGACAGACTCGTCTTTTTCCTAGGGAGTGGCTGGTGGGTGCGAACTGCCAACCTCGTGAAGAGAAATACTTAGCCCATTGTGCCACCAGAGCCATTTAATACATATGGTACATTCATTGACATTGAATCCTTGACCAACAGCATTGTAGCACATGTCTGAACTAAGTTTATCGAACACATATTTTCCCAGGAAAGTACATCATCACCTTTTGCATGTAAGAACCCTAGACAGCATTTCGGCAAGATATATACATACATATATATTACAAAACATTGTTGTTTCACAATTCATATGGTTAATTATATTCATCATGTTGTGTAATGATCCTGTTTCCACATTTTCCATCACCCTAACAGAAGGCCCATTTTAAACAGAAAAATCACCCACAAAAATGCTGAAAAACATAACACCAAATAAACCACAAGTAGGACACCCTGACAATACAAGAGCTCAAAAGAAGTCAGAGTGTCACCTTTTGTGAACTTAACTGGGAAGGTACATTTTGGGCGACTCGATTTTTTTTTGCCATTCTGGATATATTTATGAACAACTATGAAAGTGCTTTAGGCATAGATTTTGGTGTTACAAATGCATTTTAAGGAGTCGATGAGTTTTGAAATACAGCATCCATGAACAATGAGGACTGACTGTGTGTGTGTGTGTGTGTGTGAGACGTTTGTATGGTGTGTTTGTAGTGTATGCTGAATGGTGTTTGTGGTATATGTGTTTACATGGTGTGTGTGTGTGTGTGCATTGTGTGTGTGTGTGTGTATGCCAGAACACACACACATGGTAAGGTGTTTGATGCTGGGGAAAAGAATTGGGTGCCAGAGAAACGTACCTTTGAATTTTGAACCAAGGGAAATGTATTGCTAAAAATAAGTTAAAACAAAGCTTTACAACGTGTCCTGAAGGACAAGAAAAGGACAAAGTTATTTGCTTGTGGCATCTGACTGCTAGTAAAGGAGGCAGGGGGAGTGGTCAGGAGAGATGGCGCGTGGTTAGAGGAAAGGCAAGGGTTCACCAGGACCACTCGGACTGCTGATCCCACACTACCTGAAACCCTTTGATCGAGCACAGAACAAGATGGGAATCCTGTAACTCTTCCCTCGTGCGCAGACCATGCCTCCTACACTGCAGTGCAGAGAGTATGGTCCTTCTATCGTGTGCAGATCATGCTTCTACACTACAAACACCACAACAGGAGACGAGGACTGAAGACAGTGTTTCCTCCTGCTGTCCGGAGGGCTGCCGCACATGAGTCGGAACCCATCAAATGGCAGTGAACAACCATTACCTCCTCCAACAGTCTTCCTAGCCGGTGGGAGCATTAGCGGTGACGAATCATCCGTACCTTGGTACCAAATAGAGTTTCCCAGAGTTCTGTTGACGAAGTCACTCCCACCGCACCACCGCCAATGGTACAAAGCCACAGTGATCCATTCTGACATATGAGATGCTGAGAAGGACGCACCACCGCCTCTGTGGTGCTGTCCTCAAAGGGATTACTCTCAGTAGAATTCCAAGGAAACATGATATAAACCCACAGGGAGGCACATTCTACAAAACAAGGGACCCGGATTTTGCAAAAAAAGCAAATGTCATGAAGGACAAAACAAGGTAAAGGAATGTCTCCAGATTAAAAGAGATGAAAAAGGCCTGACAGCAAAATCCAATCTGCTATCCTTGATTGGCCACGGGATCAAAAGGGGAAAAAAACTACAAAGGACATTTTGGGGCCAACAAAGGGAATGTGAACGTAGATGGAATATTAGATAACAGTATTGTGACAGTGTTAAATTTCCTGACTGCGATGTTGTGGTTAAGCAGGACAAGTTCTTTGTTCCCGGGAGACTGATGGTGGAGTGTTAAGAAGTGAAATATCATGATGTCTTCAGTGATTCCCAAATGGCTCAGAAATAAAGTGGGGAGGTGGGGTGGGAGAGACACGGGGAGCACACAATGAAAGAATCAAGGTAAAGAGCTTGTGGGTGTTCCGTGTCAGATTTGTGCCAACTTTTCTTGTGGGTTTTAAATGTTCAAAGTAAAAAAAAAAAAATGGGGTACTTAAAAGTAAAGCCAAAGCTGAAGATTCAAAAAAGCCCCACCCTTTTTTTTCACAAAGGCATATAGTCAGGCCTGCATGGAGAGGGAGAGGCACTGAGATGGGCTCAGCCGACGAGGTAGACGTAGAGTCCAGATAGACAGGTTGGAGATGTGGTGCAGGTGTGTGGTTTTCAGTCTGGGTTTTGGAAAGAGGGAATTTTCTGGTCAAAAAGATCTCTGTCCTCCTGTCATAGTGTCTAACAGTCCATCAAAAGAGAGATGTTGTTTTGCATTTTTAATCTCCCAATAAATGCACTGCTCTAAGACGGGGGTACAGTAGGCAAAGCTCACCTTCAATGATAACTGTGGGGTCAAGATCAGGAGGAAATGGAGCCAGGCATCACCTTCCTCCTTCACCTTCCAACCACCAGTGGTTCATGCAACATGCTTCCCCTTAGGTCCAGTCACCCAGAGCGGGTGCAGGCTCACAAATTAGACAGCAATCTTCTTTCAGACTGCCTGACTGACAGACACTGGCCACTGCTGGATCTGTCTGCATGGGGATCATTTGCAAAGAGTATACCATACTTATTATAGGCTTATTGTTGTTATCAAGTGTCATGGAGTCAGTCCTGACTCCCAGAGACCCTAGCTATGTACAACCTGGCTCTTAGATAAAGACCCTCTCTATGTACAACAGGATAAAACACTGCCCAGTCCTGCACCAGCCTCATCTCATGATCGTTCTTATGTTTGAACCCATCGAATCAACCACTGTGCAATCCAACTCCTCTTTTTTCACTGACTCTCTTCTTTACCCACCATGAGTCAGTCCCTCCTAAGAGCATGCCAAAATACACGAAACGAAGTCTCCTCATTTGAGCTTCTTTTGTTCTGTTTTGCTAGTGGAGCATTCCTGGAAGTACTGCCATACCAGGTTGAAGTGCAGAGTGGACGGAGCAAGCTCTTATTCCAGCTCCTAACAAAAATCCATTTAATATATTGTTCTCAGATGGAGGACATATCAGATATTAAACTGATAAAAACAGATACTACACTTGATCTTAGCCGAAGGGCGGAGAAGTGATCCATTCGTGCTCCTGAAGGAGCATTTTGGTTGTAATTCTTCCAAGATGGATTTGTCTGTTCTAGCTGTCTGTGGCATAGTCGATTTTCTTTGCCTCCACTGTAATTCAAAAGCATCAATTCTTTTTCAACCTCCCTTATTCATTACCCAGCACACATATAGGACATTGAAAATACTATAGCTTGGATCAAGTATCCTTTTGTCCTCAAATGTGACTTCTTTGCTCTTTAACACTTTAAAGAGGTCATTAGCAGCAGGTTTACCCAATGCAACATGTCGTTTGATTTCTTGACTCATGTTACCATTAATTAGGCTTCCAAGTAAAAGGAAATCCTGAACAACTTGAATCTTTTCTCTGTTTTTATCATATTGCTCTTTGGTCCATTTGTGAGGATGTTCATTTTCTTGGTATTGAGGTAGGTGTAGCCTGTACTTAAGGCTGTAGTCTTTGATCATCATCAGTACATGCTTCAAGTCCTGTTCGTTTTCAGCAAGCGAGACGTGTCATTTCTATATTGAAGGTGGTTTGTGAGCCTTCCTTTGATCGTGATGGCACATTTGTCTTCTTAGCTTCTCCCATCACAATCACACACGAGCTACTGCAATACCACACACTGACAGATGAGTTGGGGACCACAGATTTATTATAACCAACAATGAGTAAGGAGGAAGAACATAGGGGAGGTCTGGGAGGAATTGGAGTGCCGAGCTTCCATCTCCCCAAAAGGGAGAAGCTACTCTCTTCCATGTAGAATCTGCTTTGAATCTTAGGGCTCAGAACATTTATCAGCCTTACTGCATGAGGTTTAGTCAGCATTGGGCTCTCAGGTGGTCCCTGTTGGTCTGATCAGCCCCCATCCATTAGCCTCACTTGTTGGTATGACTTGAAATAAGGAAGGACAAAAGACAGATAGTTTTTTTGCAAGGTGAATCCGTGCCTCACATACACACGCATTAACCGATTATACTAGTGAGTGCTGAGGATCCACGATGGAGTCACAAGCACGGACAGGACTGGTGTCGTTCACTTGTTTCTCGTGGTCCACTGTCCAGTCGGGGAAATGGGTAAGAACAAGGGGGCTGCAAGGTAGGATGGCCTTTTAATGTGAACTGCTGGAGGGAAGCCACCAGGGGAGTCTCTGAGCAGAGGATCTCAACCTTTCTAATGCCACAACCTTTTAATACAGTTCCTCATGTGGTGGTGACCCCCCCACCCCCGGCAATAAAATGATTTTCGTTGCTTCTTCATACTGTGATTTTGTTTGTGATGAATCGGACAGCCCCTGTGAAAGGGTTATTCAACCCCCAAAGGGGTCGTGACCGCTGCCTTAGAAGGTGTCAACCAGTGAAGCTAATTGAGGGTTAGGGCAGATTAGGGTGTTAAAAATGGGCGAAGGGGAAGTGGAAGGCCACCAACATAAATGTGCTTCACTTCGGGGGCAGAATTCAGTCTTTGAAATGTAGCTCTTTCCTCTAAAACTGTGTAGCACTGAGCAGGTTATTGGATGAGCCTGGGCTAGCAAGGTATCTCCGAGTAAAAATAGAGAAAATAATGCCTTCTGTGTGGCATGGCGGTGAGGCAAATCCTACTGCATGGAAACCCTGGAAGCTGGTAGACTTCATACATGTTAACTTAAACATCAATTTCACATTTCAGCTGTAGGCCAGGGCTTGCACTACTTACAGCCACAGAAGATTCAACGATTCCCCAAAGAATATATCCAAATAATTCTTTGTTCTTGTTCTTGTTGCCCGCCCCCATGGAAAAAGATAGTTTGGTATGATTTAAAACTATTTATTACTTGTAGGCCCACAGTATAAATTTTCACTTACTAAATTATCTGCTACTATGCTTTTAAAATGCTAAATTATTCTCTCTGCAATATTTATTTATCTCAAAAAAACAGCATGAAAATAAAACCTAATAATGGTGAAATCATTGCATAGTGATTTCTTTTGTATCAGGCCTATGAAAAAAACTCAAGGTGGATTATCTAAAGCTATCTCTGAAGGCTGAGACTCGGTGGTGTAGTGGTTGTGCACAGGACTACGGCCCACTGGGATGGAGGTTCAATTCCAGCTCCACAGGAGCAAAGGCTGGGCCTCCTACTCCCACCACCAGAGGGCAGTGATGCTCCCCAAGAAAAACAAAACAAAACAAAAAAGCTATCTCTGAAATAACAAATAATAGCTACCATTTATTGAGCACTTGTTATTTTAATTAATTTGCATATATATCATTTGTTTGTATTATGCAACATTTACCTTTCTATTGAAACCTGATGTACTCTACTTGTGCTGAGCTAAGGGGCTGGGATATCACACAGGAAACATGATAACTTGGCTTTTTGAAAAAAAAATATATATGTGCTTGCTAACTAGCTATCTACCCACACTCCTACCTAACTATCCATACATAGCAAGACATATGTCATTTCCACACTTTACCTTCCACAGTTAAATGACATTAGCAGCATTCATCATGTTGTACATCCATCATCACTGCCCATTTTCATTTTTCCCACCATTCCTCATAGTAGACTCTGTCTCCTTGATCACTGACTTCTCTCTATATACATTTATAGAGATATTTTATAATAGTGGAATCATAAAAACTTCTCCTTTTGAGACTGACTTCTTTCACTCTCCATAATATTTTCAATACTGTACCACAACATAGAATAATTCTGATAAAGTAGCATAATTAGAAAGTTATAAAAAGTGGGTCAAAAATGTGAGCACTTCCCCAAGAATATATCCAAATGATCAGTAAGTTCCCAGAACTATACTGAGCACTGCTGTCACCAGGAAACTCCAAGGGGGAACCATCATGATAGAATGCGTTATTTTTATCAGAATGATGAAAGCTGAAAAGTCCTCCCAAAGTTATCACTGGTCAGGCTCAGAAGCCACTGGCTGTCTCTCACGCATCATCGATGGGGTATCAGATGGGGCAGTCACTTTGGAAAGCTGTTTCTAACATAGTTTATAATATTGCAAAATAGACACTTACCCCCAAACCAGTGATTCTACTTTGTACTGGAGAAAGGGAAATACTTGTCCATAAAAAAACCTTGGTTAGGAGAGTTCATAGTCTTAGCCTGAAGAGCCAAAAACTAAAAACAAATAAGCAACCCACCCCGATGGTCAGTAACTCTGGCAGACACGCAATAGGATACCTGTCTGCAATAATGAAAAACGAACTCTTCACGCCTGTAAGGACATGTAAACCTCAAGAACATTAGGCTCAGTGAAATAAGCCAGACACAAAAGAGTATTTATACAGTGGATGCACTGTGTGGTTTCATTTACACAGCAGAACTAATTGATGGTCAAAACGAAACAATACACGACAAATCAGAAGTGGTTAGAAACTAGAGGCTGTGGCTGTCTGCATCTGAAAAGCAGCCAGTCAACATCCAGTAGGTCACAGCAGTGTGATCCACCACTGACTGTGGGGCCAGCGGGGCCAGGCTTCCGTCTGTTGTACATGGACGCTTCGTGAGTCAAGAGCACCTCGGAACAAGGAACGGGGTAGAGGGATGAGGAACACACTCCGGGACGGAAATCTGCTGTACCTTGAACTAGATTTTGGTGACAGGATGTGCAGAGATTAAGACTTACTCGGTTGAACCTTTGAACTTCTCACATTTTCCTGAATACAAATTGGAACTGACCAGATGGCTGCTAACAGCGAATCATACCTCAGCAGGAACTAGACGATGTGCAATGTTGTTTCTGGCCTTTGGTCTGCAGGCACCTTCTGATCCTTGAAGGTCCACTTGCCTTCCCTTGAGGTATGTTTTGAGCAATATTCTAAAGAAGGTGGGGCTCTTCTCTCTGGAGAGTCAGGTTGGGGCTGGCCCTCTGAGACTGGGGCAGCTACTATGTATGTGATGCTTCACCTGCAGAAAGAGGGAATAACCGAGCTTAAAGGGAATTTGGAATCGTAGAAAGGAAGAGACTTGCTGGAAGGGAATGTCTCTGAAGGAAAAGTTGCGTGTAAAGCCACTGGCACCAGGCTGGGAACCTTGCACTTATTCCTCCAGGGCTTTTGGACTCACACTTCACTTTGTCCTTCACCCACCTGCCTCCTCTTTGTCCCAGAGTCAACATACCTCCTCCAGGTACCTTCCCAGAATTCTTTGACATGGCATCTACCATTGCTCACCTTTATCCTGCTTCATTCAGTTCCCAAATAATGGACTGGAATAAGCTCCTTCTTGTATCAGTTGACTTGTCGTTGATGCTATTTATGTTGCAAACTCCTAAAGAACCTGGCCTTCATCTGGTCTGTCCGTTTGTCCCTTTGGGTGGGTACACATATGATGATGGTGCTAGAAGCTGTGTCACTGGTATTCCCAATACCAAGAGCGCTACCCAGGACAAACAAGTTTCAGTGGAATTTCCAGGTGAAGACAGACTAGAGAGAAAGACTTGGTGATCTACTTATGAAAATTAGCCGGTGGAAACCTTCTGGGTCACAACAAAACGTTGTCTGGCTCGCTTGACCTGGCACACAATACCAGGCGGGATCAGTTGCTGCAGGAGGACATCGTATTTGGCCTATGGGGTTGAGGGGTGAGACCCTTGAAGATATGGGTTGGCACAGTGGCCATGATGAAGGGCTCGAACACATTGGTAGCCATGAAGCTGATACAGGACTGGCCACGTTCTAGTCTGCTGTACACAAATAAGGCTGCCAAGAGCCAGAGTCAACTCAATGGAAGCTATCAATGTATCCTATCCATCTGTTTAAAAAGAAACAGACTAAAAAGTCTATTCTGTGAGCTGTGGCATGTTTGGGGTGACACCAGATAAGCCCCCATATTGATGGCATAATGAGGAATGGCTGATAATAAACTAGAGTTATTATCTTGTTGAGTCAGATGGGGAGAGAGGCGGTTTTGAGACATTGCTTAGAAGAGGATTAGAAGTGGGAGGTGGTGGGGAGTCTCAGGATGGCAAGATGAGAGCAAAATTAACTGTTCATATGGAGAGAGAGGCTGGTGGGAGATCTTAAAAAGTCAGTAGAAATAGTTTCTGATCCACAGAAATGCATAAAAGAATAGGAATATCTGGAGGCCAGTAAACTCAGGTTAAACTTTAGCTGAGTTTTCTTGGTTTTGCCCTCCCAAGCGGATTCCAGGGTTTGTCTTGTGTTTTTACACCCTCTATGACCACTCAGGTCTCTGTGGATGGACTCCCAGAGAGACAATTGCAAAGTCCTTTTCTTCAAATCTAAACGTTCCTCAAGCTATGGGTCCATATTTCTAAATGCCAGCAGGCAGCCCTGGGATGGTGTTCCATCAACAGCCAAATCATAACGAATCCCGATCATGACACCCTTTCCCTTCATTGGTCTCCAACCCCTCAAATCTCTATTTACATCCTCATGTCTCCAAGAACAGGCCATCTTCTCTGGAGTCAACATCCTATCATCCATCAAATCCAGATCTTAGATTATCTTCACTTCTGGTTTCTTTCTCTGCATTGCTTCTCATCAAATTTCAATATAACAATAAAGATAACTATAATTATTATTCATGGCTGGCGTTTTATTTTCTCAATAGTGTGTGTTGTTGTTGTTTTAAGACAAGACTAGCTACGAGACCTCAGGCAAATTACTAAACTACTCTGAGATTCAGTGTTTTCTTCTGTTAGACACGGCAACTATAATTACATTGTATTCATTGGATCTTTGTAAACATTAACGAAGAATAAGTGCTCAGTAAATGTTACTACCACTAATTTTTCATTATTCTTAATATTGTCCTCATTTCATAGGTAAGAAATCAGATAGCAAAAAGATTAGGTCATTATTCTAAGCTCACATAGGTGGGAGTTCCCAGTCTGTCACTACAAAGAGTTGTATTTGTTGCCATGGACGCAGCATTAATTCCTCATGCTGTATTCAGATTCTTTTCATCACTGTTTTAGATTCCTGAGTGCTGCTATTACAGAAATCACACAAGTGGAGGGGGGTTGTTAATGAACAGTGTGATGGGTAGGTTTGTTATGCCAACATGGCCACAGAAGATTGGTGGGTCTGTTGTGACGGCACAGCCAATGAACACGTGAGATGAATTGAAGGGCAGATATAGGAGGGGGTTGGCAAGTCCCGCCCTCTCTCTTGTTTCCGGATCTTCGGACCAGAGAGCTGCCTTGTTGGTCCTGTGCCTCGACCTCCAAGCAACACTACCCGTGGGACACCTAATCGTGGACTGTGTTGCTGTGAGTTGAGGATCCTTCAAGCCCAACTTCGCCACGCTCCTGGAATATGCATCTCTTGAGCTGGGGACTGTTGGACTCTGTTATCTGGTTGACTGTTGGTGACTGTTGCTCTGCCGTTTGCTGCCTGTAACCAGATAGCCTGGATTGCTCTACAGAGGACTATTCAGCGGCCCTCAAGAATTGAAGGACTGCCAGTTTTCTAGTTGCCTCACACAAGTGAGTTGCACCGAGCAATCTGTATTGCTTTATAGTTAACTTTTTCTCTTTTTATCTTATATATCTTTCTCAATATATAAGTATATTAAAAAAGGCATTACTAGTGTCTTGAATTTTATTTCTCTAAGAGAACCCTGCCTGACACAAACAGAAATGTATCTGCTCACAACTTAGGAGGCTTGAAGTCCAAATTCAGATACTGGTTATAGGGGAAGGCACTCTGTCGTCTCTGTGGGAAGACCCTTGTTTGTCTTAACTTCTTCACCCTGGTGCCCCATGATCTTTTGTGATCCTCATATGTCTGCCTCATCTTCTCCTTTAATCCTGCCAAAGTACTTAGGTTTAAGACACATGCTACACTAATACACATTATCATTAGCATAGCGAAGAAAACCTGATTCCCCAGTGGGGTTGCATCCACAAGTACAGAGATTAGGGTTCTAGCACATATGAGGGGACTTCAAAAAGTTCATGGGAAAGTTGAGTGAAAAGATAATGGAATTTCCCCAGGACCCTTTTGAAACTCCCTCAGGATTTTGAGAGACCTATTTCAGTCCAAAACAAACACCATTTAAAGAGTCATCGTCTCATCGGTCTGTTCTCAAACCACTCCAAGTGCCACACTTAGGGACTGTGAGCTTCCTAGGAAAGGTGTGGGGTTAGTGAGAACTGTCGTGCTCCCTCCAGATGCCCAGTGCTCCATCTACTGTTGCAGGTTGCTCCAGTGCCATCTCCACACGTTGACTTCTAATAGGTCTGCACCTGTGACTCTCTTTGAAAACTGTCCTTGGGCTTCAGGAGCTGCTCAGGGAGCAAGGCGTTTACAACTTGACCCACAAGCGCTGGACCAGCAAGACCCAGCTCCCTTGCCTTGAGAAACAACAAAATAAGAGATAAGATTTATCCTCCAGAAAGAACTGCTCTGTGGGACCAGGCTGAGCCTCCCTGAAATTACCCTTCACTTGGCTTCTGATCTTTCTGATTCTGCTTTCTCTGCTTTCCCACTCGTTCCTCTGGGAAGTCTTCCTGCATAAATCACTCACAAACAAATCCTGTCTCAGGGTCAGTTTCTGGGAAACTTGATGCAAAACACACACGGCCTTAGGCTATTACTGACTGATATACGAGGCTCTCAGGAATTGAGCCTCGCTCTTTTCCTGGCTTTCACGGTGGTTGGCCTCAGTAGATGAACTCTATCTACATGTTTTATCCTTGTGGATCCCCGGAGAAGAGATCTGACCACGAAGTTGAACGACGTCAGGTATACCTGCAGAGAAAGTCAAGGCCTGGTGTGAAGAACTAACCTGAGTCTAGTGGAATTAAGGATGGTAAGGATTGCTCTGAAAGAAAGAGGCATTGTGGAGAGTCTATTGCATAGTCTTCGTAGGAACTATGAGATTGTATCTCCTCAAAATGTGTACTGGATTCCAAACCTCTATATCTACGGATGTAAGCCTCTTAGGAAAAATTTTATTTTGTTTTTATGTTAATTGGATCATACCAAAGAAGGGAAGATTTTTTTAATCTAATCATTCCTGAGTTATTACAAAAAGTAGATTAGATACAGAGGAAGAGTCCCTTGGTGGTAGCACAAATGGTTAAATGCTGACAGGTTGGTCATTAGAATTCATCCAGAGAAGCCTTGAGATTCAGACTTTGTGATCTGCTCACCACCTTGAAAACCCTACAACCGACCAACCAACCAAACACCAACCAGGTAAACACCAACCAGCCAGTCAACTCCCTGCCCTCCGGCTGATTCCCACTCACAGTGACACCCATGGGCAGAGTAGAACTGAGCCCTGTGAGTTCTAGAGACTATAAATATTTATGGGAATAGAAAGCCTCATCTTTCTCTTGTGAACAGGTTGGCGGTTTTGAACTGCTGCCTTTATGGTTCACAGCCCAACTCATAACCCACTATTCCACTAGGATGCCTAGGAAGCCCACAGAGCAGTGGGTGACTTGGGGTCCCCCTTATTCAGAATCAACTCTCACCAACTACAGACACAGAAGCACACCACACCAGGGGAGGCAGACACCATGTGAAGGGACACCGGGAGCTACAGACAATGAAGTAAATGACTTGACTAAGACCCTAATGCAGACTGTTAGCTTCAGAATGGTGAGAAAATTCATTTCTGTTCCTTAAAGGTACTAAGGGGTGGAAGTCCTGGTGGTGTAGTGGTCCTGGGTCAGGCTGTTCATCACAAGGTCACTAGGTAATGAAGACAGCAAAAAAGAAAATGTAGAGTCAATCCCAAACCTCAAATTCACGGCCAACCCACTACCATCAAGTTGATTCCAAGTTATAGTGAGCCTACAGGGCACAGTCGAATTGCCCCTGAGTGTTTCCAAGGCTAAGTCTTCACAGAAGCTTAGAGACTCACCTTTCTTCTGAGGATAGACTGCTGCGTTTACCCATCAACTTTGTGGTTAGCAACCTAATGCTTAACTAAGAGTGACTAAAAAAATTCCTGGAGAGACTAAAAGTCACAAAATTCTACTACCCATAGATAATTGCTCAGACTGTTACTGATACTTTGTCCTACACCAACAGTAAATATTGATGATCTTACGTACTTTCTGTGAGGCTTGATTGAATGTAGAGAATTCTCTCCTCAGATAGCTTATGGTTGGCCCTGTTTCTTGCTGGTTATAGGAACCTCTCCATAGAGCTCCTGGGGTATCCTCAGGACATAGCTCTAGAGGTAGCTTCCACCAAAGTGGGTGATCCAAGACTCAGCCAGCTGAAAGCTACCATCTCTTTTAGCCTTGGAAAGCTCACATCCTCATCTCTGCTCTATCTTTTGGTGTCCCAGGTCATCTCTACTCATTGTGGGAGGTAGTATTCGAGGACATGCATACCAACGATGACTATCATGAGGACTGATTCCGAGGTTGGCTATCACAACCCATTTCCATTGGTCCTCCTGGCCTTTTCTTATGCACATGCTGCTTTTCATAGAAAATGATGTCAGATGCCTAACCGCCATGCCTTCTGTTTTCTTAACAGAGTATCAATTCGCTTCAGGTTTTAATACTAGTCTCATCTTCACAGGTGTGATCTAACTGACCTAAAAATTCTTAATTGCAGACAACGGAATCCATTGTAGTTGGTTGGTGCTGGAGATGTTGTGCACTGCTGAGAGTGTTGTTGGGAGGACGAAGAAAACACTCCATGCCTGGAGTGGGTAGGAAAACTACAACTTGCAGGCTTACCACCCAGGACAGTTTTACTGGAACACAAGCACACAGAATCATTTACATATCGTCTACTGTTGCCTTCTCATGTCCATAAAGTAAGTGTGATAGAACCCACAAAGCCTAAAATATTTCCTATCTGGTTTTTTAGGAACAAGCCACAGAATGGCTCCCAAACCACACAACCAAACTGGAATGCCAGGGGCACTGTTGCCTTGCCACCATCAGGATGCTTTACACAAGGAAGCTGTTGCCCAGGTACAGCCTTCAAAACCCCAACCCCTCTGTCATGGTCACACTAGCAAGTCTCTGTTCCGTAACATCCACCTTGAGAATCCACTTTCATTCACGACCTCCTGTGAGTGCTCTGATGGGTGAGGTGCAGTTTCAGATTCTTGCCTCTGCAGGCCAGGAAGGCCTGCTGTAAGACACACCCCATCAGTCACGACTACTTCCTGTCCTCCCTCTCAGTCATAAGCTGAAGTCATCTTTTCAGATATTCCCAGTACAGAGATGAGTCCTAAGAAATCAGTACATCTTAAACACTGCAATCAACTGGAGAGATTGTTAAGACGCAGATTTCTGCGTCCCATATCCAGAACGTTTTATTTAGGAAGTCTGGAGTGGTTTCTGCGAATGTACCTTCTTTGAAAGTTTCCAATTGATGCTGACACAACTAGTCTCCATCACTACTTCTTCAATTTTTTCACACCCTTCCGCATCTTGATAAATGGAGTCTCTCACCAGGAGGGGACTATCTCCAAGCCCACTCAGCCCTCTTAAGAATGGAAGGAATCAATATCTTGGCACACGGGTAAACCATCCACTGCACAAGTACACCTTGTTGATGATCGGGTTAGGCTGGGTCCTTTTTGCTCCCATGAACTGAGGGATGAGGTTCTGATGAAGGATTTGGAAAAGGTTTCCTTGATATTGAAGAGAGCTAGGGAGGAAAGATAGTGTCCCCTTTTCAAATGCAAATTATTATTCATGGGTATTAGTCCCGGGCCATGGCAGCATGAGGGAAATCAGTCTCTTGAGTTGAGGAAAAGAACAAAATGAAAAGAAGTTGTCACTGAAGATGTCATGCAGCTTTTAACCAAACTGAGCAATTTGTCACAGGGCAACTTGTCAGCAGAGGGAATATCCATTCCTTACGTATGCCAGTTGATTCAGGGTTCTGCTATGTTCAGCCAAAAACAATCCAATTCAGTACTTGGAAATTTTTTAAAATTTATATTTCAAGAGTGTCTTTCCATGACAGTCAATATTTTTCCACATCATCAAGTAAAATGGGTTCATAATACTTAGAATTTGAATATGCTGGAATTTGTTTAATAGCTCACTCGTATTAGTCATTTAGCAGATTTCTACATTTTTTATAACTACAAATCACCATATGATAAACAATCATGTTCCAAATCATTGCACACATTTGTAATTATTGTGATGAGTGAAAACGTTTTTCAATATGATTAAACTGTCAAATTGCATATGCGAATTACATGTTGTGATAGGCAGGTTTCTTGTGGCAACATGGTCAATGTACACATACAGATTAATTGGTGGCCAGAGATATAAATGGCTCCATGAGTCTCACCTATCTCTCTCTTGTTCTTGGATCTTCATACCAGTGTGCAGCCGGCTGCCTTGCTTGTCTAGTGCCTCGATCTGCAAGTTACACTACCCGTGAGACACCTAATCCACAGACTGTGTCACTGTAAATTGAGGTTCCTTCAAATCCTGCTTCACCATGTTGCTAGAATATACATCTCTTGAGCTGAGGACTATTGAATACTGTTATCTGACTGACTCTTGGTGACCTGCCTTGCTGTTTGCTGCCTGTGGCCGGATAGCCTGAATTGCTCTATAAAGGACAACCCAGCGGCCCTCAAGACTCAAAAGACTGCCAGTGTATTTTCTGTCTCATGCAAGTGAGTTGCACTGAGCCATTCATACTGCTTTATAGATTAATTAACTGGGTATTTCTTATGTTAGGTATCTTTCTACCTTTATAAATATATGCAAAATTATTAGTGTCCTGATTTTGTTTCTCCGAGAATCCTGTCTAACACACATGTCAATAAAACTATATACACACACATATATACATATATATGTGTGTGTATATATATATATATATATATATATATATATATATCCTGAGGATACAGTCCCTGCATGAAGCTAGTAAGGCACAGAGAAGACTTTAGCACCAACAACAGCTTGAGACACGATTTCCACTTACTAGAGCATATTGCAACAGAAGACAAAACTGGGGAAACACGGTGGGGAATTAGTCCAATTTGAACCCCCATAGTGGGGCAAACAAAGAAAGAATCATAGCAGGTCAGCAAAGTCATGAAGTCCCTCAGGAGCCTTCAGGCCTGGAGAGGCAGATCCCAGAATCCCCCAAGACCAGTGGGGGAGATAGTCATAGAGTCAGACCTGGAGTTAAGTCTGATATTTTTTTTTTAATGGTAGCTGTTCAAAAATACTTTATTCCATATGGATTATGTCACACAGATAGTTCAAAGAAAAAATCTTGAGATCTCAGTTCATTGAAAACCATATTGAGCTTACAGTTATTCTCTGTAATGGAAAAGATTCTATTCCAACTATAAACAATACAAGATAAACAAGTTAGAAGATAAATATATGCAAGATGCATCTCCTTTTTCTGTAAGGAGGTTTTATTGTTATTATTAAATCTTTTGGTTGGAAGCTCATGCAACTCTTTTTTTGTTTGTTTGTTTTTTTAGGGCATCATTGCCCTGGTGGTGGGAGTAGGAGGCCTATCCTTTGCTCCTGTGGAGCTGGAATTGAACCTCCATCCCAATGGGCTGCAGTCCTGCGCACAACCACTATGCCACCGGGGCTCAGCCCCGCTCATACAACTCTTATCAAAATCCACACATATATCCATTGTGTCAAGCACTTTTATCTGTTTGTTTCCCTCATCATTCTCAAAACACTTGCTTTCTACTTGAGTCTCTGATACCTGCTCCTCATTTACCCCCCTCCCTCTCCACCTCTCCCTCCTCCATAAACCCTTGATGATTTATAAATTATTATTATTTTGTCATATCTTACACCACCCAGTGTCTCCCTTCACCCAATTCTCCCCTCTCCACCCCACAGAGAGGAGGTTACATGCAGATCCTTGTAATCTCTTCCCCCTTTCTCCTCCACCCTTCCAGTATTGCCTTTCTCACCACTGGTCCTTCACCAGAAGGATTCATTTGTCCTGGATTCCCCATGTTTCCAGTTCCTATCGGTACCAGTGTACAATCTCCGGTCCAGTCAGACTTGTCAGGTAGAATTGGGATCATGATAGTGAGCAGTGGGGTGGGGAGGAAACATTTAAGAACTAGAGGAATGTTGTTTGTTTCATTGTTGCTACCCTGTACCCTGACTAGCTCATCTCCTCCCTGAGACCCTTCTGTGAGGGGATGTCCAGTTGTCTATCGATGGGCTTTGAGTCCCCACTCTGCACTCCCTCTCATTCATAATGATATGGTTTTTTTGTTCTTTGATGCCTGATACCTGATCTCTTAGACACCTTGTGATCAACCAGGCTGCTATGCTTCTTTCATGTGTGCTTTGTTGTTTCTCAGCTAAAGAGCTAAACACAGGCATATACATATGTAGATCTATTTATATACGACCAAGGGGAAATAGATCTATGTACATATATTTATAGGTTTAAGATTAAGGAAAAGCATAAACAGTGAGCCCCTACTCAAGTACTCCCTCAATACAAGAATGCATTGTTCTAATAATTCAGCAACCCGATATGCTCACCTTCCTAACCCAATCGCTGAAGACAAAGCAGGTGCAAAAGCAAATGTGGTAAAGAAAGCTGATGATGCCTAGCTATCGAAAGATAGCCTTAAAAACTTGAAGATAAACAAGCTATAAAATAATTTTGCTAGTTATTATTACTTTTTCTCTTTTATTCAATATTTTGATTTCTTTTTGTTTTGTCTCTGTTATTGTTGATTTGCTTACCTATATATGATAAACATAGGAAGCAAGCTTGAGGAGAAAGCATTCCATTCCTACCATTCTGGAGGGACTTGAGGGGAGGAAGAGGCAGGGAAAGGAAGCAGGGAGCAAACAATACCATGGACAGGGGAACAACTAGGGAATTAAAATTAGCATTGAAGAGGATGTCGAAATCCTGGGGGTGTTGGAGCAACAGCAATCCTGCTGAGAGGAATTACCAAGAGGCAGAAGAAGGGCAAGCCTGAGGTTGGGGCAGGAGGAAGGTAAAAGGAAACATAGAACAGATCTAGGAAGCAAAGCTATGGACAGAGGTATGTACATATGTAAACAGGTGTGGACATATAGAAATACATTCATTCATGAAAATAGAAGCATTGGCCTGTGTACATATATTTATGTGGCAATACACTGATGCAGTGGACAGGCTTTGGGCCTGTGTTCAAGCTCTACCTCAATGTAAGAACACTTTGTTTTAATAACCCAGAATTCTGTGATGCTCATCCTTCCAGCCCAATTGCTGAAGACAAAATGGGTACAGAAGCAAATGTGGTGAAGAAAGCTGATGGCTCCCAGCTTTCAAAAGATACAGTATCTGGGTCTTAAGTGTTTGAAGTCAAACAAGCAAGCGGCTATCTAGCAGAGAAGCAACAAGCCCACATGGAAGAAGCACACCAGCCTGTGCCACTATGAGGTGTCTTTGGGATCAGGTAACAGGCACCAGAAGACCCAAAACAAGCAAACAAACAGACTGCTTCTGACTTCTTTCCCCCAACATTTCGTCACTCACCACTAGAAACGAAAACAAAACAAAAAGACAAACGAAACCTATTCTTGAGAAGGAGGGGAGTCAGAGTAGGGACCCCAAACCCGTCTATAGACAATGGGACACCCCCTTACAGAAGGGTCACAAAGAAGGGATGAGTCAACCAGGGCACAAGTGTTGCACTGTGCCATACACAATCTTCTTCTGGTTCCTTGAAGCTTCCTCACACTCCATTACCATGACCCCAATATTATCTTTCAGTTCTGGCTAGACTGGAGTATGTACACCAGTACAGATAAGAGCTCACAACACACAGAATTTAGGTCAGATAACCCCCCCAGAAACAGAAATGAGAGTAGTGATACCAGAAAGGTAGGGGGAAGGTGAGGGAAGAGGGAGGGGGAAAAGGAGGAGCTGATACCAAGGGCTCAAATATAAGGTAAATGTTTAGAAGATGACGATGGCAACATATGTACAAAAATGCTGATAAAATTGATGTATGGATTGTTACAAGAGCTTTAAGAGCCCCCAAAAATGATCCTTTAAAAAAAAAAGAAAAGAAAGGTTCAACGTGAAAAAAATAAATCATAAAATAAAAATTGCTTCATAAAAAAAAAAACTGTCCAGTTTTCTTACTCTTCAGTTTTAAATATTGGTCTGAGTGGCTACAAAAAGGAGGAAAGTGGGGGTGAAGGGAAGGAAAAGTACAACTGAATCAGTCTTGAGGTCTTTAGTGTCCTACAAGTTCATTTCAAACACACACACATTATTTATATATATATGTATATATATATATAATGATATGGTAGTGAAAATAATTTATCAAGAAAGGCCCTAGTTTTCCAAAGAGAAACCCTGGATCAATGGAATTACCAGTATAATGGGGAAGACGCTAGATGGGGACCAGGTTTGGGGAAATGAGTAAAACATTTACGTTGTCACATTGAATATGAAGATTCTGTGACCTTTGAAATGTTGAATGTTAGAAACACAAGTCTGAAGTTGAAAGAAATTTGGTTTAGAGATATAATGAATGTACAATTAAGAGTGGTTCTTTCGAGGGCAGTGATGCCAAAAAACAAAACAAAACAAAACAAGTGGTTCTTTCTAGGGGGGAATATATATATATATATATATATATACACACACACACACACACACATATATATTTATCAAGATAAAACAAAGATTCCAGAACAAATATATAAATACAGATAAAACATCATCAATCAGGGGTAGAAAACAGTGCCTCTCGGCATCAACTCTGACACCCAGCTCGTTGGTACCCACGTCCTTGGGAGATGGACAACCCTGCATGCAGCACCTCCAGCTCCATGGGGATCCTGATGGGCATGAGCTCAGGGGGGTGCATCCCTGATGTATTCAAGAACATTTAATCAAAAACCCACCAGGTCCAAGAGCAGGACCCTTCTGCCAAATTTAATCCATAAATATTACAAGATGCTCAGGGGAATTGGAATTTTACATAAATGATAAACGAGGACTTACTTGAATTATGGTGGTCATGTGTTTATGAAAATTTCATGATTGAGATGTAGGGGTGGAGTCTAGCCTGTTAATCTGGAGATAGCCCTTGAATAGCCAATGAGGCCTCTGTGTGGGCATGGCTTTCTCCTGAGATGTTTGGGAAATCTCGCGATATTTTCCTCGTGGAATGAGAAGCTATCTCCCCAGTTGTTGGGAGTTAGTCACAGAGACAACTAACTGTGGATAAGGCAAGATGGCAGTGTCCGAGGAGCCGGAGGAGAAGGCACATGGCCTTGGCCTGATGGAGCCAGATCTCTGAAGTTGGAGAGGCCACGTGGAGAGCCCTGCCAGCACTGAGTTGCTTCTACTACCCCTGGATGCTGTTGATGGACCCTGAGCCCTGGAAATGAGGAGCCATGGAGAGACCCCTGCCAGCGCTGGGACTCTTGCACCCAGTGGCTTGTGACTTAGTGAGTTGGAAGGAAACATTATAGACTGGTATCAGACATATGGGCTAATATTGGACTTATGACTTTGTACTGGACTGGGTTGGGATGCTTTCTCAATGTTCCATTCCTTTTGTATATAAACCATTCCCTTATATCCATATGCGAGTCTATGTATTTGTTCCTCTAGGCTACCCGGACTGACACATGTATTTAAACGAGTCCTATACCAAGGAGTACAAACAGAGGAAAATATCCTCAAATTGATTGATGATTGCATACTTTAAAAATATATATATTTAAACATTGTGTGATGTATGAATGACATGTCAATAAGAGAACCAAACTTCCTGCTATGAAGTCAGTGCTGACTCAAAGCCACCCTGTGAAACTTGCCCTGTGAGCTTCTCAGACTTTATAGGCGTGGAATGCCTCATCTTTCCCACAGGAAGATGCTGGTGGTTTTTGGTTTGGGGATTTTTATGAGCTGTTCTACATTTTATTTTATCTTATTCTATTCTTTTATCTTATTCTAGAACATTTTATTAGGACCTAATCCAGATACCATACCATCCCATAGTTCAATCATAGCAAGCAATAATGTAAAATCACTGCCACGGTAAGTTTTTTTTTTGGTTTGTTTTTAGGGGGGGCATCACTGCTCTCCAGCGGTGGGAGTAGGAGGCCCAGCCCCACTGCTGGAATTGAACCTCGGTCCCAGTGGGCTGCAGTCCTGCGCACAACCACTACGCCACCGCCACCGGGGCTCAGCCCGTCACAGTAAGTTTTAAAGCATTTTCTTTCTTCTTGTATTTCTTGCTATCAACCCTCCCTTATCTCCCCCACTTCCCCCCACCTCACCTGCTGTACCTCAGGAACACTTATTCTAGTTATTGTCTATATAGATTCACGCATCCTGCACGTCATATACTGAGAAACAAAGAAAGTTACATATAGATAGTCACAACCAACATGACAAAATACAATACAGAGAGAAGCCCCAATATGAAAATAAAATAACACCGAAAAGACTAAAAACCAGATCAAGCAAAAGTGTATCAAAAGACAGATCAAAGGACAAGGTTTTAACAATTAAAGTCAGATTTGACATTTTAAGCTACTGTAGTTTCTCTAATACTTAGGTTATTCCCATACCTAATTATGGTTACAGAAGCTTATTCCCTCTGTAGTTTGTGAAAATATATTTGGGACTCCCATTGTCCATAACCTTCTGCACATGAGAATCTCACAATTCAAGCTGTGATACTATTCCCTCCTTCGGATTTGGATTATATATTTTACAATTGCAGATCACAGATGTTGGTGTGTTTCTATGTGGGCTTAGTTGATATTTCACTTAGATGACTGCTTGTTTGAAAACAAGACTTAAGAGCCCAGATGCTATTTTTTCTAATTGTCAGACACCAACTAATTTCTTTACCACACTTGGTGATAGTACCCGTATCTTCTGTGTTTTCTTCATGAGGGTGGATAGCAAGCAGGGCCATGCCGTCAAAATGAATTATTCTTAGCTTGGAGTTGGATTAAGTGCAAACCCCAAACCCATTCGTAAATCTGTTTTCCTATCTGTCTCTAGCTCACTTTACAGACACTCTTGGATAATCTTATTTATCATTTATCTCCCTGGAGGAAAAGGACCTTCTGTTTATAGTGCCATTGAGTCCCAAGGTAATAATTTTAAAACACTATTGAGAAAGGGTGCTTGAACAGATGTAGGCGAACTACAAATTACAAGGTATGGATTATTGACTTGAACAGAATAGTTCCTTACACAACTAGATACTATTTACACAAGCAATAAAAATGGTAGTCAGCAAGGAAGGGGCCAGTCAGCCAGAGTCCAGTCTAGCACCAGCATTCCTCTAGTGCTTTCAAGCCCCCCAACCCACTATCATGATGCCAGGACCACCTGACAAATCTGGCTAGCACAAAGCAAATACACTGGTACAGATAAGCGCCCTGACACTTGGACTCCAGGACAGATAAATCCCTCCGGAGCAGCGGATACCATGTAGGTAGGGGGAAGGTGGGAGAGAGGGGGGAGAAAGGGAGAGCTGATCACAATGATCAACGTATAACATGGCCCCCCGCCCCTCAGGGGGATGAACAACAGAAAGGTGGGTGAAGAGAGACAGCGGAAGATGTAATGAAAATAATGACAATCTATAATTTATCAAAGATTCACACGGTGAAGGGTGGGGAAGGGAGGGTTAAAAGAAGAGCTGATGCCAAGGACTCGAGTAGAAAGAAAATGTTTTAAAATGATGGCAACAAATGGGCTTGATACAATCGATGCATGGATTACTATAAAAAGCTGTAAGAGCCCCCAATAAAATGGCTAAAAAAAAAAGATTGGTGGTCAGGTAAAACTTATCAACAATATTCACAGACAATGTCAGATACAGGTCTGTGAGAATAAAACATACCCTAAAACGGGAGGGCATTGAAGTAGTAAGCCAATGTTAGTCTTCCTATCGACAGTTCCGTGCTCTTGGTATGGCTTTCTGCTTTTTCACACACCGTGTAGTTTCAGTCTTAATCCCTCAGGTTTAGGTGTGTTTGACGTAGAGTCTAGTTCACATAAAAGGGGTTTCCACATCACACCCCTCTGGTATTGTGGGAAGCAGAAAGATTTCTCGAGTTGTCTCCCCCCAATATATGCCAAACATAAAATGCTTGCTACACCACGTGACAAATGACTATACACTTGGAGGTCAACAGAAGTAGGTCAGGGGTTATTCTTCCTAAGGGTTATCAGTCATCCAGAGCAATCAGGCTATACAGCTTATCCCACCCTAAATTGGGCCCATTTCCTTCTGATAAGGATAGTATAGTAGCAGATTACTTCCTTGCAGGAGCCCAGGGAGGCCAAGCCCACCCAAGGTGACCAAGGTTAAGCTGCCATATTGAGTCTAAGGTCTGCCCTTCTTGACACATGTACATCCCCAGCTCATCCTGTTACACTTATGCCTTATGTACATCCCCTTCCTGGGATGCCTATTGTATGCCTATTGTATAGCCCCTTCCTGTGACATGTGGCTACCTGTAATCATGCCTCTGAAGTAGATATAAATCTTGGTCTGCAATAAACATTCTCCCTCCCTCAGGCTCTCCCTGGCTCTCTCTGGTTCCAGATTTCTTGTCCTTGCTGTGCGTGGACAGGACAGGACTGTTGAGATCATGGCCATCCAGGAGTTGAGCATGTTACCATGAAATGTGCCTGATTTCTTCAATTTAGTCTCTCTCATAATTTCTATGCCTCTATTGTAATCTTTACTTATTATCGCTATAAAATTGCACCTACCAGACCGTGATGCTAATCTATGTTAGGGGTTGGCTCCCCTAACAAAGGTACAGTCATTGAAGTGTGCTGTGCACCTTGGAGAGCCAATGTCCCAGTGTTGTATGGCACATGGCCTGGGTTTCCAGGAATTTAGACAAATGTGGACTATTAGAAGCATACCAGGCACATTTCACCCTTACGGTTGCTGAAAGTATTGTTAGCTCCCCCAACCCCAACCCCGCTATTAGGAAGTTGGGCCATCTTCTTTTTCTACCAACAGACATACCCTTGTCTTCCCCAAGACCTGTATGTTTCCTTTCCCACCTCCTGACTTGATTTTCCCATCAATATCTCTCATCACTCTGGTAGGAATGTCTGAAGGTCTACCAGTCTGGGGGAACTTTGTCACACATTTGCATGACAGCCACTAAACACTCATACGGCTGGTGGTTTTGAACTTCTGGCTTTGAAGTTAGCAGCCCAACACACAACCACTATGCCACCAGGGCAACTTTCTATATCAACTGTTTTAAAACAAACCCAGGGACAAGGGAATAACAAGTGATCCAAATCAGTGGCAAGGAAGGTATGAGAGGCATGGTAGGGCTTGATCAAAGGCAACATAACTGAGAGAAATTACTGAAACTCAAATGAGGGTTGAACATGAAAGTAGGACAAGAGGAAAATAAACGGAAATAGAGGAAAGAGGAGAAAAAGGGCATTTATAGAGGTCTAAATAGATTAATGTACATATGACAATGGGGTATTAAATCTATGTACACATATTTATAGGCTTAGTATTAAGATAGCAGATGGATACTGCGCCTCTACTCAAGAGCTCCCTCAATGCAAGGACATTTTGTTCTATTGTACTAGCATTACCTGATGTTCTCATTCCCAATGGGATTGCTGAAGACAAAGTGGGTACATAAGCAAGTGTGGTGAAGAAAGCTGATGGTACCAAGCTATCAAAAGATATAGCATTTGGGGTCTTAAAGACTTGAAGATAAAGAAGCAGCCAAGTAGCTGAGAAGCAACAAAGTTCACATGGAAGAAGCACACCAGCCTGTATGATCATGAGGAATTAATGGGATCATATATCAGGTACTGAAGGAGAAAAATCATATCATTGTGAATGAGGGGGAATGTGGCGTGGGGACCCAAAACTCCCATCTATAGACAATTGGACATCCCCTTAGAGAAGGGTCTGGGAGAGGAGACGAGCAAATCAGGGTGAAGTGTAACAATAATGAAACATGCAGCTTTCCTTTAGTTCTTTAATGCTTCCTCCTTCCGCGCCCCATCATTATCCCAATTCTACCATACAAATCCGGCTAGACCAGAGCATGTACACTGGTACAGATAGGAACTGGAAGCACAGGGAGTCCAGGACAGATGAATCAGGACCAGTGATGAGAGTGGCAATACTGAGAGGGAGTAGGCAAGGTGGGGTAGAAAGAGGGAACTAAGCACACGGATCTACATATAATTACCTCCTTAGGGGGATGGACAACAGAAAAGTGGGTGAAGGGAGATATTGGTCAGTGTAAGACATTAAGAAATAATAATCTTTTTTAAAGTATCAAGGATTCTTAAGGGAGGGTGGCAGGGAGGAGAAGAAAGAAAATGTTTAAGAATGATGATGGCTCCAGTAGCAGTTCTCCAGGAGCAAGGCTGGGTCTCCTACTCCCACCAAGGCAGTGATGCCACAAAAAACAAACAAACAAAGAATGATGATGGCAACAAATGTACACATGTGCTTGACATGAAAGATTGTGATAAACGATTTTTTAAATTTAAATTTCATTTCATTTAAAAATAAAACAAGGGCTGAGCCCCGGTGGCGTAGTGGTTGTGCGCAGGACTGCGGCCCACTGGGACAGAGGTTCAATTCCAGCAGTGGGGCTGGGCCTCCTCCTCCCACCACCGGAGAGCAGTGATGCCCCCCCCCCAAAAAAAAATAAAAATAAAACAAATTGCTTTAAAAGAAAAGAAAACAAATGCTTAATTCTCTCTCTCTCTCTTTCTCTCTCTCTTTCACACACACACACACACAGTAACAGAGTTGAGTAAAAAGTCAATTCCGGCTCACAGTGACTCTACAAGTCAGGGTAGAGGTGCTTCAGTAGACTTCTGAGTCTATAACTCTTCCAGGAACAGAAAATCTTCTCTTTTTCCTGTGGAGTGGCTGGTGGTCTCAAATTGCTGACTTCATGGTCAGCACCTCAATGTGTAAGATCTATACCATCAGGACCCCTGAAAATAAAAGGGGTCCTGGTGGCACAGTGAAAAAAGTCGTCAGCTGCTATGCCAAAGATCCGACACTCCACGATATGACAGTCTGCTTCTGTAAAGATTTCAGCTTTGGGCATCTGGGGAGGCAGATGTACTTTGTTCTATAGCAGGGCTGAGTCAAAATTGATCTTTTAAAAAGAAAACAAAACAAAACCAAAAAACCTGTTGAGTCTGTGTTAATAGGTTGGCTGGTTTGTTGTCTTAATGATAAAAGAACCTAGTTCTGACACTAGTGTCAGAGAACCTTGTTAAAATCAGAGAGGCAAGAGCTCACAAGTACGGTCCTCCCAAGAATTCCAGCTATAGTTCCCAGATCAAATATTGGATGCTCAGTTGCCTTCGAATTCAGATAGTCAATGCAAATAAAAACAAAAGTAATCCTTTTTTTTTTGTTTTTTTTTTGGGGGGGGGCATCACTGCCCTCTGGTGGTGGGAGTAGGAGGCCCAGCCTTTTCTCCCATGGAGCTGGAATTGAACCTCCATCCCAGTAGGCCGCAGTCCCGCACACAACCACTACGCCACCGGGGCTCAGCCCCCAGAATGTAATCCTTTTTAACAAAAAACTTGTCCAAGAATGTTCATAAAACAAACACCCATTGCAGAGGGGTTGAATTCTGACTCAGAGAGACCCTGTTGAGTGGAGCAGAAGTGCCTCTCTGGGGTTCTGAGCCTGCACATCTTTATAGGAACAGACTGTAACATCTTCCTCCTGAGGAGCAGCACGGGAGTTCGAGCTTGACCTTTCTGATGGACATAGAGCTGCACTGTGTGGGCTCTGCAAGAACTGCACGGCGTCTGAAAGTCCCACGCTGGAGACAACCATGGAATGGGCAAGTCAATGCAACAATGGGATGAGCTGCTGTGGTGGCATGCCGCAAAGTGGAAGAATCTCACAAACATAAGGCGGAGTGAAGTCAGCCAGACACGGACCATATGTGCTATAATTCCATCCAAAGAAGTTCAAAAATAGGGAAAACCAGCCGAAGGTGATAGACTCGTGGTTTCCATGGGAGGGGTGGGTGATAACTGGGAAAGGCATAAGGGAATTTTCTAGGACACTGGAAATATTTTATTACCTGGTCTATATACAGGTGCATACATATGTAGGCATTCATTGACCGGTAAAAAGAGAAAGAAGAAGGGTATTTTTCCTACTTCTTGTTACCAACCCTGCCCCCTCCTTCCAAAGCAGTATCTCTGGGTTTTTTCCCTATTTTTCTGCATGAACTCATATTCATACCAAAATTTCCTCTTCTTCTTCCTAAGTTTAGATTTCTAAAGGATGTACCTCTTGCTGAATACAGAGGTATATTCTGCAACATTCATTGGCCTGGTCCACTCAGGACTCTGTCTACTTTCATGCAACTGTGCTAGGTTTACCATGAACCTCGGTCTCCTTCTGGAGAAACTCCCTGGAACTTATTCCTGGGCCTGGGCACCTTCCCACTTCCACCTGTTCCCTAGAGCAGCGTTTCCCATCCTTTCACAAGGGTCACCCTACTCATAACAGTAGCAAAATTACAGTGATGAAGCAGCAACATAAATAATTCTATAGTTGGGGCTGAGCCCCGGTGGCGTAGTGGTTGTGCGCGGGACTGTGGCCCACTGGGACGGAGGTTCAATTCCAGCAGTGGGGCTGGGCTTCCTCCTCCCACCACTGGAGAGCAGTGATGCCCCCCCCCCAAAAAAAAACAAAAAAAATAATAATTCTATGGTTGGTGAGTCACCACAACATGGGGACTGTATGAAAGAGTCACGCACAGCGTTAGGAAGGGCGAGAACCACTGTCCTAGATGATCCTAAGGAATCCCTTGGCGCTAGCTATCTGCGGTGCTGACGAGGCTCAGTGCTGATGACTTCCTACGTAAATGCATCTAGACTGATAATCAAGTGCCATCTGGATATCTCCTCTGGGAATGTTTCAGACAGAGTCTTCTAGACTGCTCCCCACCGCTACACCCCTACCCCCACCCTCAGCCCACTCCAACCAGTATTCCTTCTTTAATCCCGCTCCTCTTGGTCTCATCTATCTGCAAACATGAACACTGTGTTAGTTCGCGTAGACTAGAGAAACAAATTCATAAACATGCATATGCATATAAGGGAGAGGAATGGAACACTGAGAAAACATCCCAACCCAATCCAGTTCAAGCCCACAAGTCTGCTATTAGCCCCTATATCCAATATCAGTCTATAAACTCTTCTTCAGATTTACGAGGCACATGCATTGAAGCCAGAACAATCACTAGTCAGTGGATGCAGAGTCTGTGTATCCATAGTGGTAGAAGCATGTCAGTGTGGGCAGGGGCCTTTCTGTAGCTTTCCAAGCATCTCAGCACTGGCAGAAGTTTCTATGTGGCTTTTCTGGCGTCAGAGGTCTGAATCCATCAGGTTAAGCCCATGGAATATCTCACAGGGAGTCAGCCTTGTGTCTTGTCTGTAGAACATGTTCAATGAACTGAATCAGTGAGTTTCTCACTTCCAGGGGGAAATACTGTGAGATTTCTCAGAATTCTCAGGAGAAAGCCATACTCACAGAGGTCTCGTTGGCTATCTCCAGACTGACAGGCTAGACTCCACCCCTACACTCCCAATCCTGAAATTGACACAAGAGTACATGACTGCCACAAACATCATCCATCATGCCTTCCACTTCTTCATCCTTCACATACAATCAGTTCCACCAGCTTTATTTTGAACATTTACTTTGAATCTGCCCCCTTATTTCCCTTGTCTCCATCTCTGCTGCTCTTGTCCAAGTTCAAGCCATCATCTTCAACCAGCACCGCTCTCGTTCCTGCCTGTTGGATGTGCTTGAGGTTAGGCATCTCCAATCCATCCTCCAGGTGGCAGTCAGAGGGATCTTAAAACATGCATGAGATCGTATTACCCTCCTGCTCAAATCTTCGTGTCATACCTAGAAGCCCTGCTCAATCTGGTCCCCTTGACATTTCTTCAACCTCATCTCACCCCAGTCTAACTCTGACATCCCATCCTCCAATCACATTGACCTCTTTTCAAATCTTCAGAGATGGTCCATTCTTTGCTGCCACAGGATCTTTGCACTAGTACTCTCTCCTGGAATAGTCTTCCCCTAGCTCTTTACATAACTGACTTCTTGAAATCTCAGCAATGATATGCCTTCCTTACTTTTTCACCAGTTTATCTAAAGTGGCCCATCAACCACAATTGTTGCCAACTCGTCATTATTCCTTGTAAACCAGTGGCTCTCAACACTTTCTCATGTGGTGGTGACCCCACCAACTACAAATTAATTTCATTGCTACTTTGTAACTGTAATTTTGCTACTGTTATGAATTGAGCCAATCCCTGTGAAAGAGTCGAGTTGTTCGACCCCTAAAGGGGTTGTGACCCACAGGTTGAGAACTGCTGTTAAACGCTTAGCACAAATGACCTTCTTATTATTTTAATTCCCATTGGATGTCTTAGCACATCAATCCACTGAGTACCAAGAGCCAAGTCAATGCTGGGACCACAGCGATTTCTGTCCTCCCAGACTTTTCAGCCTAAAGGTTCACTGGGGGCAGGTGAGTTTCCTTCTCACCATTTTGTCAATAGTATCTAGTCCAGGGCTTGGCAAGTAGCACATGACTACGTGCAGAGGGGCTGTGCTGATTTATGTCAGCATGCAGTTCCACAGACAGCCTGGGCATAGGGAAGCAGAGTTCCCAGTGACATTACATAACTGGAGAATTTATCAAAAACCAAGAGAGCCAAGTTTAATACAGACAGATGGAAAACAGATATTATAGTTCCAAATCAATGTGGACTCAGGTCTATCATGAGATTAGCTACTAAGACTCATATCTCATGTTTTCGAGGACTACAAACAGCATTCGCAGAAATACCTTTACACTAATTATCTAATCCATACAACAACAGAAGTGGCATTTGGGGCAGACAAAATGACCTCAATCATATCGGATTTGCAGATTTGGAAAACTACGTGGAGCATGGCTAAATGATTTCCCCAAGGTCAATCATCAGGGCAGAGGGGCAGCAGGGAGCCCTGTGCCTTTTCTCCCCCAGACTGCATAAGTTCATCTTGGAATCAGGGGGTAGAGGGGCTGTTGCAGTTTAAACGTCCAGAAACCTGGAGACAACTGCATGAACCATTTATCCACTGTAGGCCTGGTTTTCTGCCCCAGGACCTGTCGTGGACAGGAACTAGATCTCTGCTTCTTTCTCTCTCTCTCTCTTTTTTTGTTTCCTGAGAGGAAGGACACATTTGATTAATTATTAGATTGTTAGGTGAAGGTTTGCAGGTCATCAGTTTTCCATTCAATACTCATCCATTGCAATTCTTTTAAGGTACCATCATGCACCTCACTTCCTGTCTGTGTTTCCTGCTTCTATCACATTTCTTTCCTATCCCTTCAGAATTTTGTCTTGGGCAAATGCTATCCTTTTGGTCTTAAATGATTGGTTATTATAAGCACTAGGCAAATTCAGTTCCAAACCTGAAGGGTGACTAAGAGGCATATTCTTGAGGGTTCTAGTAACCTGTGGTCAACCAGTATGATTTTTGAGTTCTGTTCCACAGCTTTCTTCTACTCTAACCAGGGCCTTCTAATCTAATGTGATCCTCTTCAGAGCGGTTGATAGTGCTAGCCGGGCACCATGTAGTTCTTCTTTTTTTTTTTTTTTGTCTTTGTTTTTGTTTTTTTGGGGGGCATCACTGCCCTCCGATGGCCATGGGAGGCCCAGCCTTGCTCCTGGAGAGCTGCTGCTGGATTTGAATCGCCAATCCTGTGAGTCACAGTCCCACACACAACCACAAGGCCACCAGGAATCAGCCCATTTCCTTTAGTTCTTTAATGCTTCCAACCCCCCACTATCATGACACCAAATCTGCCTTACAAATCTGGCTAGACCAGAGCACGTACAGATAAGAGCTGGAAAAACAGGGAATCCAGGACAGATAAACCCCTCAGGACTAATATTAAGAGTACCCATACCAGAAGGATAAGGAGGACGTTGGGGGTGTGTGTGATAGGGAGAACTGATCACAATGATCTAACTATAATCCCCTTGAAGGGGATGGACAACAGAAAAGTGGATGAAAGGAGACATCGGACCATATATGACATGAAAAAAATAATGTATAAATTATCAAGCATTCATGGGGGGTGGGGGGGCATGGGAAGCTGATACCAAGGGCTCAAGTAGAAAGAAAACATTCTGAGAATGATGATGGCAACAAAGGTACACTGTGCTTGGCAATGGATGCGTGTATGGATTGTGATAATAGTTGTACAAGTCCCTAATAAAATGATTTAAAAAATGGGCTGAGCCCCGGTGGCCTCCTACTCCCACCACCGGAGAGCAGTGATGCCCCCCCCCAAAAAAATAAAATAAAATAAAATAAAATGATTTAAAAAATGATTAAAGAAAGGTAGAAAGGTGAGGAAATCCATTTTCCGTAGGTTTTCGGTGGGGTCCATCGTTGTAATTAGGTAAATGGCATGGCTTTTTCTTCCGGTGATCTCACACCGCAGGCAGTGTGTCCAGAAGGAGCATAATGCTCATCTTCAGGTATCCACAGTAGGGAACGGAGGGTGTTACA
>PVJH01023888.1:0-34037 GCA_004026705.1 Nesogale talazaci
GGGGCGGGCGCATCGAACTACACAATTTAGTTGTTAACACTGGACAAATGAACAAGTACACAGTCTCAGATTTATGGACACTTGGGACATTTTCTTTTAAATAGCACATGCAGCATTCCTTGATAGTGGGTCTTTTTGCAAAACCAAAAATAGCAAAGAAGTGATTTCTCTTTCAATTAAAATTTTTTTTGTTTTGTATTTATTAAAAGGCTAAATATATTTCTTTAAAAGGAATTTCAGACTACTAAAAAGCACCTGTGCAAAGGTGGGGGGGAATCAATTTGAGTCGCGGGGAAAGCCACAAAAGGACCCACTACCCTGTATATTTTTGTAAATTTTTTTTTGCTTCTATCTCGGCAAGTAGTAACTCAAACATTGCGATCACATGCAACTAAGGTAAAATGAGGTAAACTGCTCTGCAGTGAGTTCTTCTACTCAGAAGGCAGTAGATGATCATGCTGGAAGTCACATGATCAAGGCTGCATCTCCCATCATCCCTCTGGGCAGTGAGATGGGATAGTGGGTCTCTTTGAGGACTTTCAAGCCTGAGTGGGGGATGGACAACATATGATTCCTAGAAAAAGGAGGAAAACAACACATAAGCAAAACAAAACAATGAGCAAAATTCAAGCTAGGAAAATGAGTCAGGCATGTAAACAGCATGGTGCCAAAATGATAAAAAATAATAATAAAATAAAGGAAAAAGGGTGGGTGGGGGATAGGGAGGGAAGGAGGGCGGGCGGGAGGGAGGGGGCATGCTACAGAAGGAATGAAAACAAAACAAAACAAAACCCCACAAGATAAAGCCTCGCATTACAGAAGGTCTTCAAAGAGACTGGTGTGACTGCAGCAACGTCTAGCTTTAAGTTCTGCAAACGAAGCTCGCAGAATCAGAGCAATGCTGCATGTTTTACCGAGAGAGAGCAGAGGGAGGGGGGCAGCGGCAGCGCCACCGGGCACTTACATTGCTGGCTGGGGTCCATGTCTGTGGTCAGCTTCACGTAGTTGGAAGGGAAGAGCCCCACTTGTCCACTGACTTCCCCTTTCCACCAGTCGGGGTCCTCCTTGTTGAGGACGTTGATGATCTGGCCCTTGCTGAAGGCCAGCTCATCGTCATTCTGCGCTGTGTAGTCGTACATCCCGATCACCTGGCAGACTGCAGGAGACAGGCGGGTGAGCGCCGCTTTGCTCTTTGGGAGCAGGGTGAAATGAAGCGGGGGAGCTCAAACGGGCCCACCCTCACATGACTGTAAAACCCCCACGCTCTCTAATTTGTGGAACAGCTTTCTTCCTTTTCACGCAGACATGTCAGCAGAAAACGCCACGTGATCGCCTGGCTCCTTTCAGGGACTGGAGCCTGCGTGAGGGCAGTGGGGACCCCGGCCCAGGGCCGACTCTGGAGGATGGCACAGGTGTGGGCGGCAGGGTATGTGACTGCAGCTTTCTTCTCATGCTGGTAAGGTCGAAAGGTCTAACTCATCTGACCTCCAGAAAAGTTACATAGCAAAAGAGGCCTCCTCCATGGCCTGGGTCTCAAAATAAGACACAGCCATAGCCGGGAGCCATCTTTTCTTGTTTTCCCCCACGCCTGTGGCTGGCTGCAGTAGAACCAGGCCCCAGACCATCAGAAATGTGGCCTGGCCCTTTACTGTGATCTTCAGGGTGAGCCAGTGTCCATGCACTGGGGTCAGAGGTAGAGCCCCAGGCCCCTCCTGGGTGAGCTCTTAACTCTTAGAGTCTGGCGGCTCTGTTGAGCCCCCTTCAACATCACAGGGAGACAGAAGGCGCCCGTGACAGATAGGAGGTGGCTGTGGACTATACTCTCTGCCTGTGAATGATCACTGAGTCTTCTCCCCCTCTCACTGTCCCCTGACCCCGGGACATTACAATGGTTCCACGCCCTGGCAAGTCTACATTTCAGGCAAACGTTCAGTCTGGACCTTACACTGCAGGCTCAACCATTTTTCTTGACCAAGCTATCCCCCGGTTTCCCACATTCTCCAAGAATGCAGTCAATCCAACTAATATTCTCTCTAGTGGGGCAGAAGGGACAGAGGCAGACCCAGCAGCAGCAACCAGCACCCCACACCAAGTTGGCCTATGCTTCCATCTCCCACGAAGCCCACCAAGTCCTATCCTTCTTCACCGGGAATGGACAGCACAGACCAAGGAGCACTGTTGGCGGATGTACTGGGTTACATACTGGGCTGTTAATTGCAAGGTCAGCAGTTCGAAACCACCAGCTGTTCTGTGAGTGAAAGATGAGGCTTCCTATTCCTGTGAAGATTTCGTCTCAGAAACCCACCGGGGGCAGTTCTACCCTGTCCCATGGGGTCACTACGAGTCAGACAGACTCGATGGCTCTGTGTGGACACTCTTTACCCACCCCCACTGCTTCCCAGACACTGGGGCAATAGACACCTGGATTTTATGTTTTGGTATAGCAGACATGGAACCACAAGGAACACTGGAACAAAGGTTTTCTACCAATGCCACCCCAGAGTGGGTGGCGTAAGGACCTGAAGCGGCACTGCGCCGCTCAGCCCTCTCCACCATCTGGGCCAGCTTCTCCCATTGGAAAGCAGCCTCCAGCTTGGGGCAGTCCTCTGTTCTTTGGCATCCTTCAGGAAAGTGGGCCTGCACCACCCAGCCACCGCAGCCCCTGCTCACAGCAAACACTAGGGGATTATCTCAGTCTGCAGGGAACACCAGATCCCTCTCCCAACCTACTGAGACCCCTGCCATTAATTTTTAGGCCTGTCCCTCGGACCCCTCACCCCCCAGCTGTATCCCCATCTTCAAGAGCTGCAAGGCAATCAAGAGAAAACTGGCTTTAATGTCACAGCCCTCAAGGCTCCTGTGGGCACAGAATCCCAACAAGGGCCTGTTGTGCCACCTGGCACAGTAGACTTCCCAGACATTTGGTCCCTTAGACCTGCTCCATGGGTCACAGCACGGGAGTGGCAGTCGCCAGGAACACATGAAGAGGCTTCATGGAGACTCTGGGGGAAAGAGGAAAGTCCGCGGAGGCGCCCATGCCAATTCCCAATCCGAGGCTGAAACCCCCTGACTGACCTGCAGGTACCGCCACAGGCTTCGGTGGCTCCGTGGGGGTCATTTTGCTTGTTCCGGGACTTAAAAGTTTCACATAATTCGCTGGGAACCAGCCTATTTGGCGCTTTTTCCCACGTGCCTAGTAAGAAAACAATTGTTTCAGGTTATTTCTTTTAAAGGTTCTTCTGTATTCTTTTAGCCTACAGTTTGCTTTGTAATTTACACAAAGCTTAGCTCTAACTGCAAACCAAGTGGCGTTAGCATGCCAATCCTGAGTTTACAAAGTGTCAAACATGAAATAACTGGGGCCGAAATTCACATGGTGGCTGTGCTCGGCAAACCCCAGAGCGGTCTTTGCCTCGGTGCAGTCCTGATGGTCATGCCCTTAGGGATGCCTGCGGAGTTGCTGGAAGGGAAAGCCTCTGCTCTCTGTGATGAGTTCCAGTAGTTCATCTCTGTGGCCTGTGAGCTCAAGAACCTTTCTGGACCTCAGCCTTTCACCTACTTCCCTGTCACTCAAGTGTCTGTGAGAAAGGCGGGTAACACCGGGTCTAACAGTCCGTTCCTCTGCCCCCAAGGAGCTCAAACCATGGAAGGGAAAACCAAGAGTGTGCACAGGAAGTAACGGCGGCACCACAGGTCAAGGGCCAGAGAGTTGGAGCTGCCCTGAGACTCCATTTTTTTTTCCCAAGGCTTTTTCAAAGTTTTCTTGAAATGAATTATCTCTGCATAAATATTTACTCACCTCCTTTTTCTCATAACTGTTCAACATTCAAAAATGCTGCAGTTATGAAAAATACATTTAACTTTGAACTTAGCTAATAGTTACAGATAATACTGGATTGTTCCCCCAAAGAACTACCCTAAAAGGATGGTTTCAAACATGAGGGAAAGAAAAAGTTGTGTTTTCTTTTTTTTTTAAGTCCAAAGGGACTGAGCTGTGTAACCTAAGCTTGCTTGTTTCAAATCTTGAAGGTCTAATGTGAGAACTTGAGAGGGTCTGTCCCGAAGCAGGTGAACTTAATGCCCTCGCCTGTCGGTGTTGGATTAAACCAGGAAGAACAACGTTAGGAAAATGAAGGGCTTGAAGAGCCAAAAAAGAAGACATGCTATCCTTTCTTTCTTCCGTCAGGCCCTCCATAACCTACTCCCCCATCTTGCAAAGCCCCCATAGCTCCTTTAAGGAGTGGCCTCCCTCCCTGCACCATGCTGATCCCTCTGGCGGACAGGGCAGGAGACCACAGGGCTGCAGTGGTTGAGAGGGGAGGCTGAGTGGGCAGTGTCCAGGGGGAGGCCCCCACAATGGGAGAGGGATATGTGGGGCCAGGGAACAATGAGGTAGCTGGACCCTGCCCAAGGGGTAGTACTGGGCAGCACAGCAACGGACACACTCAGAAGGGGGAGTGCGGGTACCGAATTCCCCAGGTCAGCTTCCCGAGCCAGTGAGTTCTGCCTGCTCAGCCCACCCACAAGCTTCCCATGGTGAGGCCCTCCAGAAAGAAAGGAAAACCTTAAATTTCCCTGGGCTCGGGCATCCCCTTCAGATCCTCACCATGCCCACGGAGAGAGTGGGACACAGAGACCAGGGAGCGAGACCTGGACGGGAGCGCCTTGTTCTTCTGGGGCCCCCGAGTTTTTCCACCTCTGAGAGGCAGCATGCGCTTGGCTGCCCGCTATCGCTCTCTCCCTATCATTTTCCTTCTCTGGCAGGTTTCTGCCTTATGTAGCTTTCACAGGTTCCACTGCACGACAGAGGCTGGGGAATATGAGACGCATAGGAGGTACCACTGTCCCCATCCAGGCAGTGCCCTGCCCTGAAAGGCGAGTCCACGGTGTCCCTTGTTATTCCACAAACCCCTGCTATTCCAACATCCCCGCTCTGGAATCTTATCGATTGGGTGGGCTTTCAGATGTGTCCCTAGCTCTCGGAAGGGAATCGGCTCCTGGCTCCGCAAAATCCGGGCCCAAGCCCGATGTAGACAGCGTGATGTCTGCCCGACCCATTCGAGACCCAAGCAGGGCAGGGCTGCCTGCAGTTTAGGGGCAGACAGTGGCCCCTGGCCATCTGTACACTCTCATTTGAACAGACCCGGCCTCAAATGGGAAAGACGCTTACTTGCAGCTCTCCTTCCCACCATCCGCCTGGGTTCTTTTTCCGGATCAGGATCAGTTGGCCTGGAGCCAGGGTCAGTTGCTCGGGGCCTGTTGCGGTGTATGAAGCAATCACCTGGGCGATCTCTGGAAAACAAGACCAAACATGGCGGGATTGGGTTACAATCGGGAGGAGGGAGTTCTCACAAGACACAGCGACCCCCCCAGCGACACGGGTTCCCACGGGAGGAACCAGGCCCCCTGGGCGGCGACCCCGTTCTGTGTGCTGAGCTGCACAAGCAGCACTCGAGGCTCAGAAGACGTCTCTGCTCTGTCCAGGGTCCAGTTCTGGGACGCCCGCCTGTCGCCGGTCAGAAGTGACTTACCAACCTCCCTCACCTCTCTGCACCCCATGTCCAGGTCCAGCACCTTTCTGTCCCAGAGTGTCTCATAGTCCCACGAACTCGCCTATGGTGGCTGGGCCTCGGTCATCTCCACCTTGGCCTGCACGGCCCCCCAAACTAGCACTCAGTGAACAAACAAGAGGCGCCCTTCCATCTGCCAAGGGCAGTAGAGAGAAACCGTCCACCATCTCCTCGGAAGCCAATGGCTGGCATACACGCTGCTGCATCGACAGCTGTGCTTTCTTTCAGGAGCGCGCACGTGTGTGTATGTGTGTGTGTTTGTGCACGCCACATTTTGAGGGCGCTCTACGAATACTGGCTATGAGTCAGTCAGGAATGAGGCCTGTCCATAAACGCTTCCTTCTTGTTATTTCAAGCTAAGGGGCAGCCTGGAGTCAAAAAGGGGCATTTTGTGCAAACAGCAACCACCACCCTAAAAACAGTTGGGTGCAGGGGGAATGTCCACTGCCCTGTGCTGCTCCTGGACGCTCAGACCTCACAGGACAAGCCCAGCACTTGCACAGGCAGACTCTAAAAGGCACCTTTCAGTCGACAGATACCCCCCTCCCCCTGAGACTGAACTCCGTGTGCTCTGTCTGCACTGCTGCTTCCTGAGCTTCTAGAAGCAACACAGAACTTCCTATGCTCCTCTCCTACCCCTGACCCTCAACAACAACTCCTAGAGGGGTGGAAAGGGAGGAGGAGGGTGGGAAGAAATCCCCCGACCTGGAGAGCTTTCCAACTTCTCCACTCACTTTGGGGAACGAGTCAGAGGCAGGCGTGTGGGTGAACCGGCCATCCTGGTCTGCACTCAGAGGGTGGCTGTCACCACAGGGGCACCGAGCTGCCTGCGCCTGCCTGGCCCTGATCCTGTGAGAGCATGGAAGCAAGAGAGAGCACCCCGCTTTGCCAAGAACCTTGGATCTGAGTGCGTAAGCAGGGAAATCGGTGTTGGGGGAAAGGATTCCACTTTCACAAGCTTTAGAGCTCTCAGAAGGGAGAAGTCCAAATGATTGTCCTATTTGGCTTCGGGGGCTCTTGGCTCAGCGAGGACCTGATGTAGGCTGCCAGCAATCTGCCACCACGTTTTCTGTCTGTGGGGTCTCTGAGCAGCTCGCTGGTTTTCAGGGCACCCTATGTGAAGCACCTGCAACAGAAGTCCTAACCACAGAAGGATATTTACAGGTAAAACAGATGTGCCCAGAGAACATTGCAAAAATCTGGAACCTTGCAAAAAATCCTAACCCCACCTGCAGACCCACTTTTGCTGGGCAGGGAAGCCCTCTAGTACCAGACCCAGTCAGTCGCTCAGCACAGCTGGGCCTCTTGCAACCTACCAGCTCCCGAGGACACAGCAGCCTTTTAAAAGCCCTGATGACTGCGACAAGGAAGACACACCAGACAACCGTCTTGTTTCACATCTGTCCCTTCATTCTTTGCTTCGTGCCCCTATTTATAGAACATGTGATTTTGTTCCACAGCACAACCACACTTGGAGCCCAGAGGGACGACTATAATTTCCTACCTTCAATGGATACCTGAGAAAAACTCGCCCACCACTCCTAAAGGAGCTGGAGCTGGCCCAGACCTCCACTCTGTAATCACTCCAGCCTCCTCCTCTGCGAGAGCCCGGGACCGAGCGCCTGTGTCATCAGGAAATGACAGAGGCTGCCCAGGCCTCACAGGCAGAGTGAGTGGGAGGCGGCGGACCCTGCCATCTTCGCCAATCCATGCACTGCCATCTTGCCTGGATTAATTCTTCACGACGCAAGGGAACATTCTTTCTGATAATGTTCCCGTTCCCTGGTATGAAGCAACAGCCAAGTTTCATAACTATGGATGCAAGGGGAAGGAGTCTGTCTGTCTGTCTCTCTCTCTCTCTTTCTACAGCTCCTGGCCCCAGTAAAGAAAGATGGGGAGCAACCATCAATTACAATCAAAACATTGAAAAATAAGCATCAGGATTTGTAACTTACCAGGCTTTTTTCCTAAACTCCCTGTTTTCCCAGCAGTTCCAGAGCCCTTAAAACAGAGCAAAAGGTCTCATTTGCACACTGAATAGTTTTGGTCATGCAACTTTAAAAAGAAAAACAACGATTAATGATGACACAAAAACCATCCTGAGCCTCTACATTCCTGTTTTCTCTCTGGGGAAGCACGGTAGGCAGTGCCCTGTCACCTGACATCAGGATAGGCGTCAGGAAGACACATGTGGAAACAAGGACTTTGAAGCACGTGGCTTTGGTGTTCAAGAACCAGAGCGGCGGCCCTGGCATCCCAGCCCCTCAGGAGCTCTGCTCCAGGAGTGACGGGGTGTGTGCATGGGGGTTTCCTGGGCCTGGGTTCTGCAAGCCAGGAAGGCTAATCATCTGCACTCTGAACACAGACCTCTGAGCCACCACCCAAGTTGAACAGATTCACATACTCACACTTTGCTACGTTTGCGAGAGAGCTTGAATTTGTAAAGAACTTAAAACAGGTACACCTGAAAAGCTTACCCAGACTCCTTCCATCCACCTCTGGCTGTTCTAAGAGGCAGCCTTCGCCCCCTACTTCTGTACATTCTTAGACATTGGCATTTCTCTGTCGGCGCTGGGAAGCACAACTCACTAAAGCAGACACGTTTCTGCCCAACAATTAAAGTCTCCCCAAAGTGCTGAGGGCTGAATTCCTATCATGGATACTCATGGAATTTTAAACTGAATGAGTCAGCCAAAGAAGACCGCGAGAGCTGGGCCAGGGGCCAGTCCGCAATCGGTTGTGACAAATGCTTTATTCTGAATGAAGTTTCACCCTTGCATCCAGATATTGCAATAAACTATATTCCAATGAAAACGCACCGGAGCAAAATGCTTGTGAAACAAACGGAGAGCCCCTGGAAGACTAGAAGCGTGTGACCTATCGCAGTCTCTTTATTTGGGCTGTTGACATTGAATAAGCACATGCCAGGGAAGGTCTGGGGTTACTTTTACTCCGGCTATGTTTTAATAGTAAACAGTGACGTGATTTCTATCTCATCATTTTTATAGGATAGATATCAATTAAAGGAATACCAAGGAAACAATTTCCAAAGAACCAATTACTTTTCCAGTAGCAGGCTTTATAATACACTGCCCACTTTCCATTAAAATAAAAAGGGACAGCACCATTGGGTAAAACTCAACCATGGAGTTCCGGCAACTTCCGTGTGCTCCCTAAGGAAGGCCCCACCAGCAGTGTGGGCGATAACTCTGAGGGACAGGTCCACTCCTGGCTGTGCCTCAAGAATGCTGTGGAATCGCTGCCCCATCTCCTCATGCAGCAGGCTGCTAGGAGGGGCTCGACCCACCTCACACTAAGTGGACAACTCTGCTCTCTGGATTTCAGGGGGGCCGCATGCTACATGGAACTCTGCATCTGAGAAGATGGAGGAGCAGTGCTGATCTTCCTCCCTGCTGTTATGAATTAATGTAGCTCCATGTCTCAAATATTCAAGCACACTGAGAAGTCTGTGGCAAACACGTTGCCTATTAAGAAAATACCTTACGGCCTGGTACCTTAAAAACAAGTGTGACCATATTTTGTTTTTAAAGTGACAGTGGAATATTTTTAGGTTGTTGACGTCAAATTGGTTTTCTCTAGAAAATTATAATTGACTAAAAACATAATGTGCACAGTAGCTCTGGGGTCTTAACTCATGCAAAAAGCAAGGCCACTTTAAGAATTTTCATGCAAGTTTGAAAATATCAAATTGAGGCTTTCCTGTTTTTCCTCCGATTTCCCTGTAAAGCCACCTGTCTGAGGCTGGCCTGGCTGGGCTTTCTCTCCCCCTCTCCAGGTACAGAGTACAATATGCCAGCTGTCTTAGAAGGGATGTGGGCTTGCTTCCTAATTTCTGCCAAATGCTCTGAGGCGGGCACCTGAAGCCAGTCCCCCTGAAGGGATATTTCAACTTGCTGTTCTTCAGACCACAGCATGGGGGGCAGGGAATCAAAATAAGCTTCCCTCAAAAACCAACCAAGCACCACCACCAAATAAAAGATTTCCTGAGAAATGCAGGGGAGCACGGCTGGCTGGAGACGAACTACTAGGACCTGGTGCCAGGGGCAGCCTGGTCCCCACAAGCAGCTCCCAGTACCGGGCCCTATAGAAGACCCCGGCAAGTTGAACTCACAGCAACCCCTCGTGACAGGGCAGACTGCCCCACGGGACTTCCTGGGCGGTCATCTTTTGGGGGGAGACCCCCATGTGGTCTCTCAAGAAGCTACTGGGTAGGTCTTTCCCAGCAGCCCTATGGTTCGCCCCCAAGAGCTCCTTTGCACCCTCTGATGAGCATTTAGAGGACACCAGAGCGCCGTGTGCCCCTGCTCACACCCAAGGACTCCACCTTGCTAGATTCTTCATCAAAGACCCTTCTCTCAGAGTCTACGAGGTGGAGGAGGAGAAAAAGAAATAACTGTGAAATGACCTCACAGTCAGTTCCTCTCTGCTTACGGAGTGTCAACTGACTGCTTTCCCACCCCGGTGCCCTAACTTGATGACAAGTGGAGGCCCTGCTGTGGGGCAGGCTCTCCTCACCTTTCACCACCTTCACTGAGCCCGCACTTGATCCACTCGTGGGTTCAGGGTCCACTCAAAAGGAATGGGAGCCCCTTCCCACTCCACGGCACAGTAGCATTTACAATAAATCCAGTCCCCCATCAATGGCGATAGACACAAGGGCTTAGTCAAACGCACCCGGTCTCTTAGATCTTGTGTCTTTTTACTAGGTAGACACATGCAGGCTTTTTAGACGCTCCCTGCTGCCCAGCAGTCTGGGGTCAAATACTGCGGTCTTTCTTTCCAGACGCCCAGACATCCAACGAAGATGACCATCTAAATAAGTCAAGTTTGTTCCAGACCGGAAGTTGGTTAACACGCGTGAACAGAAATTACTGCAGAGCATTACAGCTGCCACTTGGCTTGTGGGAGGTCACAGCTTACCCTGCAGCACCAAATGACCAGTTCACACAATTACAGTTCACACTGCATTTCTGTCATGTTCCAGGGCTTAGCAAAGCCCATCGAGGGTTCCATCGCCAACATGGCGACTCTCCAGGCAGAGAGTCACTGAACAGAAAGGGAGAGGAAACAGTTAATGTGGGTTTACCTCTGAATCTTTAAGCCTCACATAGTTAGAAGGGAAGACTCCGGATTTGTCGCCCACCGTTCCTGTCCACCAGTCACCATCTTTCTTGGTAACCACAATCACATCCCCTTGCTGAAAGGTTAGGTCGCCTCGCTCAGAGCTCTCGTAAGTGTACATGGCAATAAACTCTGGTGGGGAGAGATATTGAGATACGGAGAGAGCTTGATTGTTTAAGGAGGTCCCAGACAGCTTGGCAAAGCAAGTTCACGAGTACGGAAGTTAGACGTCATGCCGTTCAAGAAAAAGGCCAGTCACAGATAAAATATCCACCTAGAATATATCCAACTCCCTCCGGTGCACATAAAAATGCTGTTGTTGCAGACCCAGAGACAACGGGTGGAAAGATCCAGTCATGGGAACAAAAACACCAACTGCACGATGACCCAAAATAGGCACCCAGAGCGAGTTACAGTTTCACGTCAGGATTTCTTTTTCAATGAAAATGATAGAAAACCTCTAGTGAGGGGCTGCTTTGTGCCGGGCACTGGCTGGATGCGCTCACACGCAGGCTCCAGGCGCACACTCACACATCTGTAGTTCAGCCCCAACAGTGGCAGTTGAAAGCTCAGAGAACTTGCTGGTACCTCCTTTACAGAAACTGGATGGACACCTTGGTCTTGCTCACTTGCCTGAATAAAAGTTTGTGCCATAACTGGAGACAGCAGGAAATGTCTGGGGCATAAATACGTACGGTTCAGTTCAATATGGGACTCTACTCTCGGCTCAGCACCGAAGGCGGGGGAGGGTGTTTCAAAGCAGTGTCCACTCCACCCCAGAAAATGATCACGCCCACCACCCTGCTAAGTTGTTATTATATCTATGATTTAGTTTTAAAGGATAAGAATTTCCTTAGTGTCCTTGGCTTGAAGGGTGTGCCTGTCCCTAAGGAACAGTTTCCGTTTAATTATAAACTTTGTATCCATCATAGCTGGTTTTTCTTAGGGTTCAGAAAGTTCACGGTCACCCGTTTGGAGTCCCTGCACCTGAACAGAATTACCAAGAGATGAACGCAAGTCTTCATTTTCATTCCTTCTCTATCTTATCCTAAGGCTTGGACATTTCAAAAAGCAATAGGAAAACCAATCACCATTTACCTGACACAGTCATTTTATAGCAGATGATCTATGCGCTCTTTAAAAGTTGGGGAGAGATTCTTTAAATGTGGAATCTAATGTGAATTAGTAGAAAGAAAATTTTGCATAGAAGAACCCTCTGACTGATTATGGGAGCCTCTGCAGCAGCAAGGACAATGGAAACACAGACCACCCCTGCTGCGCGGGCCACAGGGCGTGTCTTTGGCTGTGGGGCAGCCCCAAGAGGTTCCCGCAAAGCCTTGGCCAACAGCAGCAGTGCTGACCCGAGCTCTTGTGAGGCAGCAGCTGCCACTTGTGGAAGACATTGACCCCCATCCCACACCAGGGCCACCTAACACTCTCGGGAAACCAGAGGCTCTGTGACTGCAGCCTCTGGCACTGCTACCCTGTATCTCCCCACAGTGAAAACCGAAGATGATCTCCCACATGAGGAAATCAAATTCGGACTGCTTTAGGTGGGCAGCCTGCTGAGTTCTGACTCTCCTGACTCCTGTGTCTTCTCAGAGATTGTGTACTGGGCCATCCAGGAGCCCCATTTTGAAGTAACTTTGAAAAAGCTTAAGCGACTTCAGAAAAGTGAACTCTGGCTGAACTTGTACTGCAGCATAAACCACAAGGGCGCTGGGAGGCTGTGCTGACCCTGCTCGGCACATAGGCGGACTCCCCGGGAAGGGGGAGACCCGACGCTGGGCAGGCAGTGCCCCACATCTGCAACATTCCTAAGAACCAAACTGGCTCTGCCCAAACCCAGATTTTAAGAGCTAGCCAAACTGACAATCTATTTAATCTGGCTTCTAGTTCATCTTTAAATTGAATTTCTTTGAAGGTTTTCACAAGTGGTTGGTTCCTATGTATAAATAGAGTTGTAAATGCCCACATCCTCGCTCCCCTCCATCAGGCTGGCAAGATTTTCCTAATGTCTCTCTTCTCCTAACATCATTCAAAACGCCTGTAGTAACTGTCCCCTGTGATTAGTATGGAGTCCAACGGCTGGCTCATCTGTAAACTATTTACAGGGCCTCGGAAAGGCCAGGCCGTGGGACACAGCGGAAAACAAGTCAGCATCCAGCTGTGCTGCAGAGAAGTGAAAGTAGCCGACTGAGACAGAGGGTACTCTCAGAGCTGCCCCGCTGCTCTCTCAACCTGGGGGAGCTCTGCACACCCCACAGGCGAGGAGGCAGGACCCACCACCTGGGGCTCCTCGGGGAAGGGTGGGATTCGGGGCCTGCCTTCTGGGGACACCTGCCTTAGAAAGAACACACCCAGTCTTGAAGGGGCAGGTGTGACTGGGTGTCAGTGTGCTTTCCATTGCTCTGATGGAGGTGCTGTGACTAAGGAGTGCTTTACACAAATATGCACCTGAATGCCGCACGCACGTGGATGGAGGCAGGGAAGGAGGCTAACGATACCCTGTTGGGTGTCATCCTCCCAATGGGGATACAACTAAGTGCTAGACTGGGATGGAGATGAGGTTTCATGCCTTCGCCTCTCGGGGAAAGCTCCACTGTCACTGTGAGTCTGAAACACTGCTGACCCCAAGCCTTTACTGCCCCCACTGAAACCACCGTTTTTCTCATTCTCTCGACCCCAAAAATCTCATCACAGTAAATTAAGCACAACATTGTGCCCCCCAGTCACTGATCCCAAGAATTCATGAAAAAATTACTTTATGAGAGGGCTGCAAAATTTGTGTGCATGTGTGTGTGTGTGTGTGGGGGGGGGAATGCAATTAAAGGGTGATGAATTTTTCCCCATGAATTTTGTGAAGTCCTCTGGTTAGTGACTGCATCTGTTAGTACGAAGGCTGCTCAGACTTCTACATGGAAAGCCTCTCTGACTCTTCAATATGTTGTCAATGACTGCATCAAACACAGAGAAGATAGGTAAAGTTTTTTTAATCATTACAGCATGGGTTATGTTCATGTGAGCAATTTTTGGATAGAAGCCCATACTGCATGCTGGCATTTACACAATACTGACATGATCATGCCACAAAACTGCAATAAATACTAAAAGTGAACTATTCAGGTCTATGTGATTCAGTTTGGCTCGTGAACATGAAATATAGAAACTAAGTTTCTATTTAATTTGGGGTTATACAAGTGGTACCAGTGTTATGTGAGAGCTTAACTGGCTTGTGCAGATATGGTTTTAAGAGAAAAGAACTATCTGAAGTCAGACAAGGCTATATTAGGAGTGGCAATGAGCTACAGAGAAGTGCCCTCATTGAATTTGATGGGCCTCTTTCAAAAGTCAAAAGGCTATTTAAAAAAAAAAGTCAAAGGCCTGATCACTATATAATTGACCAATATCATTCCTAGGAAAACTGACTATCAGTATGTCTGACAACATTTTGAAAGGGCTAAACTGTCATTTTCCTTTATAGTCTAACACACCTAATGTAAATTAATGCAGTGCTATTTAAAAACGAAATCCTCTTTCCTGTCAGACATGAACAGCCTGCACTGTCCCACCCCCTCAGCCCCTCCATAAAAACCGGTGTGGCCCAGCTCTCACCTTCTCCCGAAACGGTCGGCTTGGCTGCTGGCGAAGCTACCCTCTTCAGACTGGCAGGGCTTTCTGAAGAACCTGAGTCCATGCTGAAAGAGGAGGGGGGAAAAAATCCCATTTTTAATTTTCACCTTTTTACAGAAAAGTCAAACTGATACTCATTTTTATCTAGTAAAATAGCTTACCTTTAAAAAGCACCGCACCCTGTTTTGAACAACCCATAATGCACAGGACTGGACATCCCTAATTCAGACGCTCCTGGCCCAGAGCGTCGCCACCCGCAGCCGGCACCACTAAACTGCCAGCCCCGCTTCTCAGGCAGCCCCTCACTCGGAGGCTGGACCCACAGCCTGTGCACAGGTCTATTTCAAAGCCCCACTGAGGTGTGCTCACAGAATATTCTTGTACTCTTACCTACTTGGGTTGAACATCTACTAATTGGACTGGCATAATTAAACACCATGTCTCTTCAGGCTCTCTGCTCAATAGAACAGGAGTGCAAGACGGAATAAAGTGGAACTAGCTGCCCACATGCTCTGGGCCTGGGACGAAGTGCTCAGCAGAAAAGGTGCCGTCTCTACAAATCCACAAGGGCGCCCTTTCCTCTTGTGGAAGTCAGGGGAAGCTTTACAAGCTTCCACAAGGGAAAGAGACATCCTTCCTTTCCACTTAAAGTTCTGATAGAAAGGTCCCTTCTTGTCAATATGGGCCTCCACTTGTGCAGTTAATAAGATCAAAGATTCTACGGAAGACAAAAGAATCCTACAAAATCAGATCCGTAAATCTGTGTGCAAACAACAACTTAACCCCTACAATAGAAACATACCTCGTAGACTTCCTTATGGGCCCCGAAATGAGTTTCACATATGACTTGGGGAACCAACCCTTCTGACCCTGGACTTCTCCAAACCACCACATGTCTTGCTGTTCCAGGACGGTGATGACATCGTTTTTGTTAAAATTTAAATGGTTGTCTTTTTTGGCTCTCCAGGGATACAGGGCTTGTGCTTGTAGCCCCTCCACCTTTTCACCCTTGTGTCAAATAAGAGAAAGGGGTTTTCGTTACATCAGGGTTTGCCAACACGATGTAGCCGCAGCCGCAGGCACGCATGTGCACACAGAGCAGCGGGCGCCTGCGAGGCTTCGCTCATGCTTGTTCACCTCGGAGAAGGCACTGCACAGCCGCAGTCGGCGCACAGCCGCTGCGCCTGGACTACCTAGGTTCTATTTTCATTCCCAAATTGTCCAAGGTATTTCCCCTTCCCAATCTGACCTGGGCTTTTTAGTGGAAGATCCACAATGAGACCGAACTCTGATGAAATTGGACAAGATCATGAGCGGACGCCACGGGGGTACGGATGGACCCTGGGACCTCTTCCCTTGGGTGGGGAGACTTTGACCTTGCATTGGGTCCTCTGCCAGAGACATAGGGGTTGAGTTAACACACACTCAGTGTGGGAAGTGCGCAGAAGATACTCACCCCGGGGTTTTAGAGTTTAGTCATCATTTATTGTATATCTAGATGCAAGGCTTCAGGGGGTTACAAAAAGGAATAAAACACTCTGTCTCTGTCTCCTCCCAATAATTTCAGCTGCAACATTTTATGAACCATAAAAGCCCTGTTGCCAATCACAAGGACCTACCTGTAACCCCTTCCCAGGGGGACAGACAACAGACGAGGGGGTAAAGGAAGACATTGGACAGTATTAGTCATGAAAAAATAATAATTTATAAATTATCAAGGATCCACAAGGGAGGGGTGGAGGGAGGGGGGAAATTGAGCTGAACCCAAGGGCTCGAGGAGAAAGAAAATGCACTGAAAATGACGATGGTAGCCCATGTACAAATGTGCTTGACACCATGGATGGATGGATGGACTGTGATGACTTGTATGAGTCCCCCATAAAAGGATTTTTTTTTTAAGCCTGTTGCTCCCAAGTCAGCTCTGACTTGTGGAGACCCTGTGTGTGTCAGAGTAGTCTTGTGCTCAGTGGCTACTTTGGGGGGATTAGATTGCCAGGCCTTTCTTCTCCAGCAACTTGGTGTGGACTCCAGTCCTGGCCAGCAGACGTCGCCGTAACTGTCTGTTCATAGCCCCGGGGGGTTCAATTCAGCACTATACACACGGACAGGGTGATGCTAGTCAGGAACTAATGCACGGAGAATGGGGCGGAAGGAGACAGGAAGCATTCCGGGTACCACCTGGCAGAATAAAATATGCTAGACACAGGGTCCACCTATTCTTGGAAGAAAGGAAGGAGGGGTGGATTCTGTGTGGGAGCGGCAGGGACAGTTCCACAGAGGAGGCAGTGTTGGAGCTGGGCCTTGAAGGACGACATGGGATTGGGTAGCTAGCGCTCCGGAGGCAGGGCACTGCAGGCTGAGGGCACAGCACGGGCAGGGGGTCCAGGAAGAGAAGCCTGATCCGGGCATGCTCGGGGCCCAGTGTCATGGCGGGGCGGAGGAGGAGGAGGAGCAGAGGCTGGAAAGGCAGGGTAAGGCATCTGTTAGAATTTTTCTTGATTTAAAAACAAGTGCAAAATGTTGACGGCAACAAATGTACAAGAGTGCATAATACTACGGACTGATGACTTGTTATAAGATTTGTAAAATCCCCCCGTAAATTGAATTTAAGACGTAACAGAATAAAAAGTGCTTCATGAGACCACACAGCATCTTAACCCCATTGCTACTCAATAACGTCGGTTTTCAGAGGCCTCTGCAAAGAAAGGAACAGAGAGCCAGGAGGCTCTGAAATGATTCCTTCAAACAGATCTGTCTGCAGAGGTGACGTCACTGATCTTGGACCACCATCCCATCAGATAAACGGGGAGTTCAATTTACAATTCATCTCTGCACCCACGTCGGGAAGTTCCAAATCCCAGGCTTCCTGGTTTCTCACCTCCTGAGCCATGGGATGGGCAGTTTTCCTTCCAGCTGAACTGTGCCCTCGGTCACCTCCCACAGGACTTTCTTAGAAGCCTGAGGGGCCCTGGTGATACCTCAGTTAAGCAGTCAGAGCCTCACTGCGGGGTCGGTGGTTCAAACGCACCAGGTGCTGCACAGAAGCAGCTGTGGCAGCCAATTTCCATCAAGAGTCAGCCTTGGAGTCCGTGGGGCAGCCTCTACTCTGCCCTACCAGGCTGCGGAGCCTCAGGGTCACCAGACAACATAGGCCAGGGTTTTGATTTCCCAGGGTTCAGAGTCCTTTACCTCTATTGTCCCACTAAACCCACCACCCATCCCCACCTCAGGTCCCAAAGCCCTTCTGAACTGCTGAATTCCGTTGAGCACGTTCACTTACTTCTCTGCCAAGAATGGACTTGAGGCTAGCCATTTCAGCTGTACCCTGGTAGTGGTTGTATTCCTGAGACTCCCTGGGACACCGTCTCAATGTTTTCACAGGGATGTGACCTCACAACCCCAGCCTGGGCTAAAATCTCAGGTCTGTCACTTCCTAATTACATGACCAGCCTCAAAAGGCTGCTAAGAACGCTTAATATCTGTGCATCATACTGCTCTAACAGTGCTAGTAGTCATAGTCACACTTGTGGTAGTGCATTGTTGTTAGCTGTCTGTCACCTGACAGGTACCTGACGCCATGCACAATGAGATGAGGCCCCGCTGATCCAGAAGGTTTTCAGCGGCTGATTTCGGGGAACAGAGAACTAGGTCTTGTTTCCTAGTCTGTCTTTGTCTGAAAGCCTTGTTGAAACCTGTCCAGCATCACAGCCACACACACACTTCCACTGACAGACGGGTGCTGACTGTGTGTGAGGTTCACTGGCCAGGAATTAAACTAAGCCCCCTACAAAGAACCACTGCTACCCCCATCACAGCCCCCAGATGGCTGTTATCCCTAGTCCCAAGCTGTGTCCCAACGTGGAAATGCCAAAGTCATGTGCGGCGGTGAACAATCACAGACTTCGGGGTCATTCAGGCAAGCACGTCTTTATTCTCCAACTTGGCACCTGCCCACCCACCTCTCTCCTAGGCTCTTCCGGCCCTCTGCTTACTCAGAAGGACAGGCAGCACAGCCAGCAAGGCCTCACGTCTTCCCCCATCTCTTTGTAACCTCTCCTCACCTTGGCACCTCCAGGAGAAAAAGACCCCTGTCTGCTTCTCGGCATTCTAATACCATTTCCAACATAAACCAAGGTTGGTCTCTGGTGATCCTAGAGCACCCCCACCCTCTCCAGCTCCTTTTCTTCTCCTTCACAACCCTCCCCTTTCTCCTCCTCGCCCATTTCAGCCGTGCCCTTTTGCAGTCTGGCTTCACCTTCCCAGACAAAACCCCATCCACTCTGCCACACTGCCACAGGTGGCAATGGGCACACCTGCCCTGCCACCACCAACGGGGCATCTGCTGCTGCTGAGTGCTAAACTTGGGGAGAAGCAAAGAGAAGACGGACCTCTTGCTAGAGTCTCCTCTTCCAGGTGGCAGAGTCCTGTGGATTTCCCATTCTCTCTCCTTTGAAGAGCTCACCTGTTTCTGATTACTTCCTCTGTGGGAAAGCTCCACAAACTTTTAAAACAGGGGGCCAGTTCACTGTCCCTCAGATCGTTGGAAGGCTGGACTATAGTTAAAAAAAATTTTTTGGGGGGGAGGCATCTCTGCTGTCCGGTGGTGGGAGTAGGAGGCCCAGCCCCACTGCTGGAAATGAACCTCCGTCCCAGTGGACTGCAGTCCCGCGCACAACCACTACGCCACCGGGGCTCAGCCATAAAAAAATTATTTTAAAAACTGAACAAATTCACTGCAGGCCTGGGATGAGTTGGCTGCTAAGCAGGAGCAGCGGCCGCAAAAACACCTGGTGGACCAGATAAATGTCCTCGGAGGGCCGCAGTGTGAGGACCCCTGACGAACCCTTGCCTCCTCTCCCAACCTCTACCTAAACACTGACTTCCCTTTGTTCCTTCCTTTACCGCATTCCTGGTGCTTATTCCTTCCCCTTTTGCCCCTCGAGGCATAGTGAATCCGCCTCGTCTCTTCTGCGATTTCCCCCATGTGACTCTTCTCCCCTTCACCTGGATGACAGCTGCTGCCCGATGGCTCTCCCACCAACCTCCCTGCACATCACCTCCAGGCAGCTCTGCCCAGGGCTGTGCTCAATCCCACCACTCCCCAGCTCCCTGGCTTGGCCCCATTTGGCGTGACTGATTATTTATCATAATTACTTCACTCCTTTATCCCTATCTAAGAGATGCAGAAATATTCAGAATTGTCACCTTAATCGTGTCCCAAAAGACTCACTCCTGGCAGGGTATTTCAGAGCTTCTCCTTTGAAAAGCAAGGATGCTCCTTTGAGAACTAAGGTGTGCCTGCACAAGCCATGGTCTTTTCAATGGCCTCATGGGCATATGCAAGGTGGGCATTCAATGAGGAAAGCCAAAGAAGAATGGAGGCATGTGAACGATGGTGCTGGTGATGAATACTTAAAGTGCCAGGGACTGCCAAAAGAACAAACAAATCTGTCCTGGAAGAAGTACCGCCAAAATGCTCTTTAGAGGCAAGGGAGGCCAATGTGGCTCAAACCTGTGAACCATGGGGAGGATGGCGCAGGCCTGCGCTGTACAGAGGGACATTACCGGTCCGGTCGCCAGTGATTCCACAGCCCCTAACAACAAACACTATCTGATAAGCACACAATGGTTTCGCCAAACAGACTGATTGGCATGATTTTCCCTAAACACTTTACTGTCTGGTCAGCCAGTCCTCTTATTTTAAAATGCAATCGTACCCATTTTAATTCCTGGCTCAAATGCCCTTTCCTGCAGTGCAGGGGCTTCCCCGCCCACCCAGGCAGGTGCTTCCCCTCCTGGGCACTCTCCCTGGCCCTGGGGAAGACAGAGACCGGAGCCCGCTCTGCCAGAGGCCCCAGGTCTGCACAACCAGATTGACTTCTACAAGGCTACCCTCCAAGCCTCTGATGAACTGTGGTTATGTACAGCCTTACCTGGCCTAACACGGGAGATGGGGAGGAGCCCGTGGCCGTGGCTGGAGTAAAGGCGGACCTCTGCCGTAACTGGCCAGCACTCGGGACGGTGAGCGAGGGCTGGGCTGCCCAGGCATCCCAATGATCCGTTTCTGGCTTTTCGCCCGTGTTGGTGGGCCACCTGGGAAGAAGAGTGGGCCACCGTAAGCAGCAGGAAGCAGCTTCTCACCCTCTGCCATCAAGGGCCCGTGACGGTCATGTGGCGCTTGACAGTTGAAGAACAGGGAAGAGAGAAAGGAGCCTCAGGAGCAGTCGGCCTGGGCGACCAGCCTCAGGCAAATCGCACAGCTCCTCTGAGCCGAGGGTTCCACACTGGGGGCAAGACTTGATTTATTCAAATGGGAACGAGTCTCTGCCACCACAGCTCCTTATGACAGTCGTGTGGAAGGCTGGAGAAAGGAACACAGGGAAGTCTGTCCGAGCCGGAGTCTCCGACAAGGCAAGCCCAAATCTCCCCCACAGACGTCAACAACAGAACAAGGGAAGAACCTGGCCGTCAAGAGTCGGAAACCTTGCAAGACCTGCATGAACAATGGAACCCCACCAAGCTCCGGCTCACCCGGGCTCTTCTGCACTTTATATCCCAAACCAGAGGCACGTCCTCACAGGGTCACCATCATCGTCATCATGTGTGTGACGTGCCACATGCTATCCAACACATGTGGGGTCTTCCGGACTCACTGATCGTCCGCTGGGGCACCGCGGTAACAAACGTGCTCTCCTGGATCTCAGTCAGCTGAGTTTGGGGATCTTATCATTGTATGTGAAAATGTCTTCTGCATGAGTGCAGAGCTGTGTGTAATTGACGTTTTACAGTTTTCTAAGCCACAGAGCCTGGTGGCCAGGATAAGCTGTTGGTTGCCAGCGGCTAACCAAACCTGGAGGCTTAAACACACCTTTTTCTTCTGCAGAAGAGAAACTCAAACTGACTGCCATTGAGTCCATTCCCATTCCCCACGACCCTGTAGAACAGGGTAGAACTGCCGCTGTGAGCTGCTGTGTCTGCAATCCTTTATGAGAGCAGAAAGTCTCCTCTTCCCCTGAGGAGGGGCTTGTGGTCTCCAACTGCAAATCTGGAGATAAGAGGCCCAACAAAGTAGCCCCCCGATGTACCCAGAACTCATTTCCATAGACCAAAGGCCTGTGAAACTGCTTCTGAAAAGATTACAGCCAAGAAAACCCTGAACGGATCTACTCTGTAAATACCGCGCCAGCTCCGGCTGGAATCAATTTCATGGCAAGGGGCATCGATTTGGACTGCATTTGAGAATCGGAATCGGTCACCCTGCTTCTTGGTGTAGAAAAGAGAAGGCCTGCTATCTATGGGGGAGAGCCGCACACCATGCAGTCCTGGTGGAAGGGAGTCACCCTGCCCTGGTCTAAACCAAGTCCTGGAGGGCGGGGCCGTTGGTCTCCCAGTCAGCCTGGACTCAGGTTTAAAAAAATCCAACCTTTCAAATCAAGAGCATGAGATGAAGAAGCTTTGCACTTGGATGTCATGATAACAAAAGGGGCTTTTTCTTTCTATCTTCAAGCACAGAGTAGACCAGAAGGATCCTCTTCAGCACCTTCTCCCCTGGGCGTGACGTGACCAGTGTGAACAGTGTGCGCTCCTTACACTCGGCCGCCTGCCCTGGGTCACCGGCTGCGCTTCTCCCACTGGGTCCGCCGCTTCTCTCTCCTTGTGTCTGATTTGTTTCATCTGAGAGGTGACTGGGCTTGCGAGGCGATTTTAAACGTGTGTCCGACACTCTTTGGCTAGTACGTCAGTACGGCATGTGGGCAGACGACCGAGGGAGGACCTACATCCTGGCCCTGTGAGCGCCGAGTGCCAGCGGCTCTTATGGTCTTGCTGGCCTGCGGCTTTCGAATGCCACTTCCTGATGACCAAGAGCACACACCTCTTCACGCCACTGCCCAGCTGTGTATGACTAACGACAGTGGAGGGCTTACAAAGGAAACAGCTCCTCACCGTACTCAAAACCACCTGACTGAATTCCTGCTCTGGAACCCAGCCCCCCCCTGCCCCACCCAATAGCAATTTACATACAGGAAATGACTGGACATTTGCTGGCTGACATGGGTGTCAAAACAGATGATTAGGAAACTATTTCTCCATTTCTTCCACAAGAATGAAAGATAGCGATTAGCTAAACAAGGTAATAGGCTTTCTTTTGCACGGAGCTAAGTCAATTGGGGGGCAGTGATTTAATTAAATCCAGTTCAGAGAATACTATTGGCCAGGCGTCCGGACGGAGAAAAGAGCTAAAGCCAAGAGCCCAGCCCCTTGAGGTGGCAGTAAGAGGCCAGACTGAAAGGACGCTTCAGAAGAGAACGGTGGCCGAAATGGGATTTCAGGAGACGCTGGCCCCGCGTGGTTACGTACGTGGAGCTGAAGTCAGCCCAGTTGTTGGGGGCTGCGGAGGGCTCTGAGGAGGGCGCTGTCAAGGGCGCAGGGGGTTCTCGCAAAGCCAGTTTAGGTGCAGGTGCGGAGGTCAGGTCAGTCACTGGCTTGACTGGGGCAGGAACCTCGTTTTCTGGAATTTTCTCTGCATAGTTTGCAGGGAACCATCCCGTCTTTCCTTTAAGTTCTCCTCCAAGCCATCCGGGTTCTCCAGTTTGGCTCTCATCCACCTGCAGGAAAGTCACCAGGTTCAACGTAAGTGGAAATCAATCAGGCCCACATGCACCTTCCAGGGCAAAGCCCCACCTAAGCCTGTTACCTTGTTAGAATGACTACAAAGAGGCATCTTTTCGTTTCATCCTCAGAGCCTGGGAATTTTATCAGAAAACGTTAACTTAGGGGAAGAGCAACAAGCACTGGCACTTGAGTTCTGACTCCGTATACTTTTCTACTTTCTTTTCCCAATAATGGCAGTCAAGCGCCTGGGGTGCTAGGGTGTACAGAACATTCCTAGCTCTGTTTTGAATTGGACAGTAATCTGACAGGCTGTAGCCCTCTAGGAGCCAAGTCACCAGGAAAGAAAGAAGGGAGTCAGTTTTATTTGAATGGCGGAGGCAAAGGGCATAGTCCATATCCATTCGGCAGTCTAAATGAACTCCTCCAACAGCCAAGGGCCGTCATTCAGCTCAGGGGCCAGGAAGTTAAAAGGCCATGCTTGGCGGGCTTCTGCGGGAAGCCACGTGGACAGCCACTGCGCCGAGTCATTTAACACCGCAGATACACGATGAGTACATTAACAGGGCAATTGTAAAACTGCAACAGTTAATTTTATTAGGCACCCACACTTGCTTTCATGTGGCTTTCATTTTAATCCTCACCATGGTATACAGGAGAGGACTCTGCTGTTGAACATTTTCAGAGGCCACTTACTAAACGAAGTGCTTTTAATGTTTGCATGTTTAACATTTTCACAGAGACCACTTACTATACAAAGTGCTTTTAATGTTTGCATGTCAAGTTAATTGGGACTCAAAGGGATCTTTCCAAATGGCCAAACTGATTCTATTTATCACTGCAAGGTAACCCCCACAGTTCTGTGAGTGACAGCAGAACCATTCAGGAGACCAATTACATCCACTATTAGAGAATGAAGAAAATTATTTTTGTGACCCCCAGTTCAAATAACGGTCTGTCAGAAACTTTCTTTTCTTTCATCCTTTCATCTCTCGCCTACGGCACTCCTCCGTCAGCTGCTAATGCTGTGATTTAGAAATCACAGGAATGGGCGAGGAGAGGAAAATACCAGTTTTCTAATCCATTCAAACATCTGAGCTTACAAAACAAAACCAAAAAGGTGGGAGGGGGCAAAGCTCTCATTAAGCAAATGAGTCATCTATCTGTACTTGGTCTAGAGTATTAAGGCAATTTTTTATTTGAATTTTTTCTTGTGTTTGTGGGGAAGGCCAACAGAGCAGCTGCTCCCTCCCCCACTGGACAGTGTCACCGCAGCAGAGGGCTCGTGACCTGGCTGCATGTCCCTGTGCGCCCGCACTCGCCCCATCCCCTTGCCTCTCGCTGCCCTTCCTACCCTGCCTTTCCTGCTCTGCTTACAGGCAATATTGTCCAGCTGATCCTGAAGAAATGCTTGGAACAAGTTGTCCTTGGGTGTGACTGTCTATTTTACCACCCTGTCTGCTGTTTGGCTGAAAAGTACACTTTGGGAAGGCTTCAGCTCCAGGTCAGATGGTGTCTGAGTGCCAAAGTTTTGGGGTTCCTCCAGTCTGTCAGAATAGTAAGTCTGATCTTTTTCTGAACCTGATTTTTAGTTTTGTGGTTTAAAAAGATTAAAAAATGAGAAACTATATATTGGAAGGGGAAAAATATAACTATGACCTACATAAAGAGATCTGATCTCTAAAATGTATTAAAAGTTTAACACCAAGATGATGAACTACCTAATTTTAAAATGGGCAAAATTAAAGGGATTGCAATGAAAGAGATGAAGAAACTGTGTCTGAATTGCTGAATGCAAAACTGAAGATCTGCTCTGTAAACTACTCAATTCACATGCACAAATTTTTCTTCATATATATATGCATATATATATATATATATATATATATATATATGCAAAGGATATGAACAGTCACTTCATCAAGGGAGACATTCAGGCAGCCAGCAAGACATGAAGAAATGTTCAAAACCATTGGCCACAAAACCAAGTGCACGGCCCCTGAGTGTATTCCGACCCACAGGGAGCCTCGAGGGTGGAGAGGAACTGTCCCCTAAGGTTTCCAGGACAGTAAATCCTGATGGGCACACCCAGCTTCACTTTCCTTCCTGGGAGCAGCTGGTGGGCTTGAGCCCTGACCGTGGGGCTAGCAGCCCAATGCCCTACCCAAGCACCATCACAGTTCCTTACATTAGCCCTTAGATAAATGAAAATTTTAAAACTACATTAAGATACCATTTCACCCTGGCTATAATGGCACTATTAAAAAAACAAACAAACCAAAAAACCCAGAAAGTAACAAATGTTGGCAAGGTTGCAGGGAACTTGGAACACTTAAAATAATACTGATGTGATTGTAAAATCGTGCAGCCACGGTGAGAAACAGTATGGTGCTTCCTTTAAATGCTACCACTAGAAATACCACAGGAGCCTACAATACCATGCTCTAAGGACATAATCTTTCTTAGCTTACTTGGACTTTTTTTTTTTTTTTTTGCATCACTGCCCTCTGGTGGTGGGAGTAGGAGGCCCAACCTTGCTACTGGATTTGAACCTCCAACGCAGTGGGCCGCAGTCCCACACACAACCACTACGCCACCAGGGGTCAGCCCACTTGGACTTTTTCAAAAGAGTTCCTCAGTGTAAAAGTGGACAAAGATCGCTAATACTACATGCAATTTAACAGATTTTCAGTAAAGGACATTTGCTTGCTGCTTCATCTTAGGAAACCTTTATTTTCACGTAAAGCTGAAAATTCTCCAGACAATCAGAAAGGAATTCCTTCAGATAAAGTGTATTAATAATGCCAAAGGTTCTACTGTTGGCCTTACAGTTCTTGCTTCCTCTCGAACACATCTATCAGATGGGAACACACTAGCCCCTTGTCCTTCAAATCCCCCACTTTTGCTGTTATTGTCCTTCTGCTGGGCAGCCCCCACTGTTTCTCGACATGGGGACGGAAGGTGCCTCTCTGCCCACTTGGGCCTTATACTAAAATCAAATGGCTACATGTCTTTCCTTCCTCATTTAGAGTGGACCAGTGATGTTGGGACATGTTTCCGTTTTGCAGCTGCTCTGCACTGGAAATAGCCAGGCCAGGTCACACCAGAGTCTCCATGCTTTCTCAAGAAGCCCCAGAGGCAAGTCTTACCATTCTGAATTCTATTCTAGGACCAAGGATGATACCAAGCATCGAGAGAATTCAGAATTCGTGCAAGACATGTGATAAGGTGGCCTCTGTCCGCAGGGTATAATGATGGAGAGAGGGTGAGCCTACAGTCGAGATAGCTTCCATGTCAATCCGGACTCTCTAGTTTATTAACTGGTGAACTCGGGAAAGTTGAACTGCCACCACCCCCCTTTCCTCGTGTGTAACACCTTGGTAAGCAGAGTACCTTTCATGGGAAGGCTGGTGTGAGGAGTGATTAGATTTAGAGCGCTGCCTAGGGTGGAAGAAATGTTTCATGACAGATTTTTAAAAGCCACCTTTGACTCTGCAGTGCAGGTCTGTTATCTGGAGACTATTGTACCTCTTTTCTGATAACATACCCAGGACCCTAATCCCTCTGAGCTTGCCTTCTTGCCCATAATCCTCTAGGGCTTTCAAATTCATTCCTCTACTGCATCCAGTCTGGGGCTCCAGCTGGCCAGCCCAGGGTGAGCGTCCTTGATTTCCGGCTGCTTTATTTAATCATGCTTTCGACAGAGTGTCTGCTCTGGCAAGGACGTCTTGGCTACTATCTGGAACAGGACCTGAAGTGCTGAGGAAATGCCCCACCCCATGGGCAGGTCCAGCTTACACCCTTGTTAACTGACCACACCCTGCCTGGTCACCCAGATAAGACGTGGAGGAAGTGCAGCACTGGAGGGGGTAGTAAACTTGGATGACACCACCTGAGGAGGAGTCCCTTCTCTCTGCAAGCCAGAGCTTCTCCCCTCCACAGGGGCAATGGAGCAATTCGCCTTCTCACAAAAGAAATCTGCCAGTTAATTGTGGGCAAGCAAGAGACTCAATTAGTTTGATTCATTCTTCTGGAAAAAGATTCATCGCGGGACTGCGGCCCACTGGGATGGAGGTTCGATTCCAGCTCCATGGAGCAAAGGCTGGGCCTCCTACTCCCACCACTTAAGGGCAGCGATGCCCCCCAAAAAAGTTAATTTTCAGGTTCAAAAGGCTATCATTAAAAAAAAAACATACTCTTATAATCTAAACTTGATTAATCACTCAGAAAAAGAACAACAGAACAACAGATGACAGTGGAAAATATTTCTTCCTGGATTTTGGGAATTTTATCCAAAATGCCAACCCAACTGTGGAAAACTATTACGGGGGCTATTGAGAGACAAACAGCTACTGGCTGTCGAACGTACACTTTTACATGGAGTAGACTCATGCACTGGCGATGAGAGGGAAGTCAAGGGGTTTTAATACGAACGAGATTGTCTTTGTGCAGTACAATTTCACTTACAACCACAGCAATCAAACAAAACTTTCAAGGCCAGTCTAGTGGCTCAGTCTCAAAGTGGGCAAGCTGTAAGGTAGGATCTAAACAACGGTGCTCATAATAGATAATTCCATAGTAATGATGCCCTGTCCATTGAGAGCTATAGATGCAATGGTCAAATGCAGACAGCAGCTATCAGGTCCAAGACCATTTAGTGAAAGCTCCATATCAGTTAAGTTGCTCACATATAAGCTTTCTCCTGAATAGTTATATGTGTACTTTATTGGGTAATATTAGTGGTTCTAAAACCTCTGATCATATCATAAAGGGGGAAACAAAGGTCATCTTCCCTTGCAGCATGACAAAAAGCCTGTACACAAGCAGCTTGTGTCCCAACCTGGGTCAGCTGGTAGCAGCTGCCTGGGAGACAGAAAACTGTGGGCAGCAGGCCATGTTGTATGTGTTTTGTTAGTTCTAAACAGAAGGTGCCCCCTAACTGCTCGGCAGGGATGTTAAGACTGTGTCTCGGCCAAAAGAACAAGAAAAGGGGGACGGGTGCAGGTAGATGAGTTGAAATTGTGACAGAAATAATACCAAGTTGGAATGTACACATTTCCAGAATGAACTGACTGGCTGGTAGCTGATAAACAGTAAATAGACCTCTAACTCTTCCCTGGAAATTAAAAAGAAGAGGGGGTTTTCCAGAATTGTTTGGGATTTGTCCTGACAGGAAAAAGAGATTAGGTTAGACCCATGTTTTCCAGAAACAGACTCCCGAACCCAGACCCCCCTGTAGTGGATTTTGAGTACTGTCTGTGGGATCAAAGGCCCCAGCGTCTCTGGGGGTGAGTCCTGGAATGCTGGGTTCCTGTTTGTTTGTGTGAAGTCCCCTCACTAATGCTGCCGTGTTCAGCTATTTCCAAGGGCCAGCATGTGGAACCACCAAGTTCGCGTCCCTCTGAACTTGTTCTTAGGGCAAATCTCAACACAAAAGCAGTGAGCAGGCCTTTTCACATCTATTCTTACTCTAATATAATACAAACGGCAGATTTGGACTCTCCCCTGCAAAGAGAGAGGCCAGAAGATCAGAGGGGAGGACATGCATTTTCAAAGTTTCTAAACCCTAGTTGTCAAAGTCAAACTCAACTAAGAAGCATTCTCTGAGAAGTCTTCCCTCCCGTCAGTTTGCACGGACTCCTGTCCTCTTAAAGTAGCTCTCGGCTGCAGTGAGCCCTCGTCGAGAACCTCCCTTGGGGACTGGCTTAATGTGCATCTCTCCATTTTTCTCACAGGATTTGACATACAAATGGCACACTCCGAAGCCCTGGGGGTGCTCAGTCATGAACTGGCAGTTTGGCGAAAGGAGCGGTGGTACGAGAGAATGCCCTGGCAATATCCTTCCAGAGAGATGGCACCACAAAAACCCTGGGGCTCCCAACTGCAAGAGTCCGATGCGGCAGACAGCACCTTCTACGTCTGGGGTAGCATCGACCACATTGAGTACCTACCCCAAACTGTGAAGTATGGAAAAATATGTGTGGAGAAACGTGGGCTGATAATCAAGTTTTGTCAAAATCATTTTTCAAAGCTTCTCCCTCAGACTTCCTACTTTAAAAGGAAAGTGTGTTTATACTTGTGAGCTTGAGAAATCTGACAATCCTGTACTCTCACAAAAGTAAAAACCTGGACATGCTCCTGCGTCTTCCCTGCCAACTTATGGAAGGAAGCCAACAACACAAATACTGTTGCCATTCCATGTCAATTTCCATTGTTCCCTATTCCTTAACAGCCTCAGAAACACTGCTGAATGGCACGTGGCGTGCCACGCTGCATTTGTTACAAAGTGAGAACACCATTGCTCCTTCAGCAAACAACAATAAATGAGACCTAACAGTGTATGTGATATTTCATTATAGATTTGGGACATGTGAGATTATAAGGTAAACACCAGTCCAGTCTGGTAGTATTCGCTGCTATACTTACTATCTCTGATGTGAAAAAAAAAAAGAAAAGAAAAATTTTAGGCTTTTCTTTTAAAGTTACAAATTTACTAATAATATACAGGTGTATCTAATCAAGGGTGAAAATCCTTTCCTTACTGACCAGAGGAATTAACAGTTTTGAAATGCATATTCCAAGATAGTTAATTATACAGGTACACACACAGTTTTAAATAAAAACTATATTCCATATATATATTCTACATATCATTTCTGCTTCTTCACTAGACAGCTTATTTGTTTGTGTAGCTCTATATAAGTTTCACATACTCACTGTATTTCTTATTCAGCTGTATCATAATTAATTTATGTAGCCATTTTTTACTGCTGGATATTTGCGTTGTTTCTTTTCTGTTTTTACCAGCAGTGCTGCAGTGAATGTCTGGACACACACACATTTGCACAGAGCAGGGGAAATGGAAAGTAGAATTTCTGGGTCAAGAGAATGGGAGTTTTGAGTATTATCCGGAATCACCAAATGGCCTTCTAACTGGTTTTATCCATCATACAACCTGCTAAGAGTGCTAGGTGTGCCTCCATTGCCCTACACACTTAGCAAAGGCCTTTCTTAACCATATGCTTATTCCAACACTCTCCTTTTATTCTTTTATTATTTTCAGAATTTAAAAACATGTCAGAATTGTATGCTTTAAATTTATTTTGTCCATGACCTGAAATGGAGACTTGAGTTAATAACTAATACAGTCTAAGTTCGTATTAAAGATGGAATGTTGTAAATAGAAACCAGACACACAAACTCTAAGCATGTATGCCTTTGTTTAAGCGCAGCCTACGACATATACTCAAATACATATTGTTATTGCCAAGACAACACTCAAAGATAAGTGTACAGAATTAAAGCGATCTAAAAGCACAAAACACTGAATAAGATGCAGACTTCCTGACAGTTACATAGCACTTACCCATTCCCCTTTAACCTCCACCAGGAAAGCAAAGGTTTGAAAGCAAGGCAAAATATATGTTTAATGAAATATTTTAGTCTTATTTTTATTCTTATTATCTCTAAACTCTATTCATTTAATCAAGCTGCTGGTTAAACTTGCCAAGTGGGTCGAAGATCATTGTAACAGGGTTAGGGTTACAGAAACAGACCCAAAGAGGCTCCCTTCAAAATTAGCAACACTTCCCCACTGAATTCGAAATCGTCTGTAACATTTTCTTATCATAAACAGTTCCTTATGAAGAACAGAGCCTTCCTTTTCTGCACCTGTCTTGCAAGACAATCTTGCTTCAGAAAAACCAGCGTTCCCACCCCACCCCGTCAACCCTCCAGGCCCACTTCTTAAAAACACATACAAACCAACTTGACAACGAGACCTGACCTGAGCTGACGCTGCATTTTCAGTGTTCCGATTCCTGCAGGGTATTTGTATATTCCATCATTACTTTGCTCTAACACAACATTTAGAATCCGAGGCACCCCGAGTACAGGGGACTCAGAGCATCAGAAAACCCGGAGCAGGAACCGAGGGATGGTGGAGTCTGGAGAACGCTCACAGACGACCACAGTCGGCCTTTCTGTCACCTGTCCCAGGGCAAAGGGGGAGAGGGAGACAGTGGCGGAGAAGTCCCCTCCTCTCCGTGAGAGCGAGGCAGCACCGCCATGCGTCAGTCAGTCAAGGGCCACTGCGTGAAAGAGAGCTTTCATTACTCTTGAGGTGATTTCTAACATTTAGGACCCTTGCGCTCGCGTCCCTTATTTCAATTTATATTGATTAGAGAGTGAGCCGTCATCAGAAATAAGGCGAGGCGAGCTTTAAAGGGGACTGATTTCGCTGAGCTTGTATGTACTTTTGCTGCCTGCGGAAGAGCTTAGATCCTCTTATAACAGAGACGTGGCGCAAGTGCACCACATGGCACGTGTGTCAGAGACATGCAGCCCTCCTCTGAGATATGGGCTGGTTTCCATCGCTGCTTTTTGTAGTTCTTTTAAAATTCTGAGTGGATCTCAAAAAGAGAGAGAGAGAGAGAGAGAGAGAGAGAGAAGCTAGCATCCATGCAAGGTCTGATTCCATCGTGGAACCTTATTCTTAACGGACCAGCTAGATGAAGGAGCTCTTGTCTTATTTCAGCAAGGCTCGGTCAGGGGGTGGCAGACCGAGGCTCGTGCCACACGCCGCGATTTCAGTATGGACATGCAGCTCTGAAGTCAAACGGAAACATCTTAAAGGATTTTAATCGGATCATGATGATTTTGTTCGTAAAAATGTATTTATGGCTCCAATAATTTAAAAGTTGTTGTGAAGGACAGGATTAGCCCTTCCAACTCAAAAGTTTGCTGACCTCTGGTTAAGGGCACCCAAATGACTTCCTTTTCTTTCTTAAATGGCTCACTACAGTTTCAAATCCAACCATAAGGTTATATTTCATTATTAGAAAGTAAACTCTATGACCAAAAAAATCTGATTGTTTTACTATATTAATGATATATGCAGTAGAAAAGTAAATTTACTATATTTAACTTTTCATGCAATTAAAGAGAGAAAAAAAGAGATACTTTGATCCAAAGGGTCGAAAGTCTTAATTGGCATTTGTGAGAAAGATCGCGCACTTTTGCACTTAAAAACTACTTATAGACTTTTAATGTGCAATTATTTAACGTCAAATCTGGAATTATCTGGCACTTGCAGATTTTCATAAAAAGTATGCCACGGCTGTGATAAGGACACACTTTCTTTAGCAATTCTATTTTTAAATACAAAGCTATAATGGCATCTTTCATTCTAATGGTAAAGGAAAATGACTGGGCCTATACAGCAAATAAATAAAAAGCGTACAAAAGAGGGCAGCTAATCACCAACAAAAAACACACTTTGGTTGGAGTGTCCCTTACCATGACAATGTCCCCAGGCTGGATGGTGATTTCATCGTGACTTCGGGACTCAAAGGGGTACAAGGCTCGGTAATACACTACTTTCACATTCTCTTGGGTTGAAATTGTAAGCGGACCCTTTTCTGGTAGAGAAACAAAAAATAAACCATTGCATGAAATTAAAGGGCATGACTGTACATCAAATGACCACCAGCTTTTCTGCCACCTTCCACCAACCAACTATTTCCGTGCATTCCGGGTTTGTGAAACACTTAGGGAAGAAAGCCAAAGGAGAGCCACGTGTCCAGGACGGGGGCCACGTGAGGTGGCGTGCACCAGCAGTCAGTGTCCCTCTGCGTGTGCCTCTGGGAATGGGCCAGATGTGGCATCGAAGTCCCTCCTCTCACACGGTTGTCAAGCACAATCCAGCAATTAACTACCCCAAATCTGAATCTGCCAAGGAGGAAATTCACAGTTGAAAGGGGGCAAAGCAGCATTGTAGCCCTATTTCTTCAGTTCATGGAATTAACTGAACTGCTGATTTCGCCAAGATGGATAGATAGGACCGACAGTCCCTGACGATGTATGTGCTTCTTGGCATTTCTTAGGCAGGGGAATGAGAGGCCAGGGTGACAGGATATAAAGAGTTGGTATCCTATATGAAATTTGAAAATTTTAAATGCACACAAGCAGGGCATATTTTGGATTTCAGTTAGTTTCTGAAAAAAATTTAACCCAAGAGCTGCAAGTCTTGTGATATGCACTTACCTTCTGTGAAAAGCGAGGTGTGTTGGCATGTTGGTGTGTGTCTGTGCCTGCGTGTACATGAAATAGCCAAAAGCATGACTGAAAGGGGTGGAAATCTTTTATTTTTTGCCCACAAGAAACACAATTTTTTGCCCACAAGAAACAGTGGCCTAAGATTAAGCAATGATGAATGGATCTTCAGATCAAAAAGTATACAGTGAAAAATATATTTATCTTTCTGTAGCCAGGGCTGCTCCTTTGCCATCAGGCTATGAACATCCCAAGGCAGAGTGGCGCCTGGTCAACTCTCAGCCTCACGCCCATTCTGCCCACTTTGCAACACACAGGCACTGTGCAAACCTTCCAGAGCAGCCTTAAGGTGTGTTTCTTTTTTCTCAGTATGTACACTTTTCTAAAAGCACATCACTGACAAAACAAGTAAAATCGGCACGATTCACCATGCTGGGGTGGGAATCACTTCCTTCAAATGAGTCTTATTTTCAAAGGTGTATGTAGAGTAAGTGTTATAGAAGCACGTAAACTAATGCCTGCCTCTAACATTAAAGGGATCACTTTTTCTACTTCAAATTAGATGCCGTCAGTTATTTAAAGAGGCAAATTATGGTCAATGGGCAAGAAAGAATCACTCTTTTTTTCAAAAGGAGAGAAAACACAACTTAAGGCAATGGGGCCTGAATGCCAAGGGACTGGGGTGAGGGGCGTGGGGGAGGCTGCAGAAATAGCTCAGTACTTCCTAGAAAAAATAACACACCAGAGAAGCAGAAGGTTCTTTTTACAAGTGAGGTCACGCCCTCCGTTTAGCTTATAGGTGAGCGAACTGAGTCTCAGTGAAGAAACTTCTGTGGCAGTTTTGCTAACTCCATAAAAGACTCTGGATGTCAGTGTGATGTAGGCGGTGGAAGAACTGAACAGCTAATTAGCGGTACTGGTGGAGCCCGGGGTGGTGCAAACAGGTGAGTGCTTGAGCACTGCCACACAGGCTGGAAATCATGCAGGGGGGCTTGCAGGAAAGGCCCCAAGGGCACAGTCACTGAGCTC
>PVJH01023889.1:0-34039 GCA_004026705.1 Nesogale talazaci
CTGAACTCCTGCTCCCCTACCCTAAAGGATCCTGTAACATGAATCAGAGAACAGACCGCAGGGCATCCCCTTTGTACCTTAAGTACATATTCCACTTGGACCGGTGAGGCCTGTGTTGCCATCGGCAACTCTTTCAGCATCCCAAGGATCCATGTGAGAAATCAATGAAAGGACATGGGGTAGATCCCAGGCAAAAGTGTGGACACTCATTAATGAAAATTCGGTGTGCGCTAAGTTAGAGAGATGAGCAAACCCCAAGAAATAAAGCAACGTATTGATTTCCTTAGTATCTATTTTGCATATAATACATCCACAGAATAATATGCACACACCTAGAACATGGGTAATGTGCACAGGAAAGTACATGTGAGGGGGGTTCCATGGATTGCAAAAAACAAAAAACCCCAAAACAGATAGTGTGTGTTATTTGTTGTTAAGAGAAGGTTTTCAATGTTTGATGAATTTTCTGCAAGCGGGTCCACGGGAAGATCTTCCTATTGTCCTCACCCTGTCAATCTGGCCTGCAGGGGCGGTGGGGGCGGGGCCTGGTGAGCAGCAGCACCAAGAAAAGGATGGCTCTTCTTGCAAGGTGCCTACGCTCCATGGGGAAGAGGCCATGGCCACAGGCAGGGGAGGAACAAGTCTCCAGAGAGTGAAAACAAGGGGAGGGGGAGTGAGAAAATAAAACAGAGGCGGCACAAATGCCGGGGCAGGAAAAGCTCCCCGAATGGCAACCCGAGTGAGAGTTCAAGCCACCGAGTAAGACGTAGCGACCTCAAACTTCCAGTGGGACCGAGGGGATGACAGATGCAGGTGTCGTAGAAGAGGTCTCTGTGGAGGGAAGGAAGTTTGAGAATACCTAGGTTTGTCTTGATGGCATCTTTATTCAATGTGGGTGCGGTGGCAGTTTTATAATGTGCACGATTATTTATGCTACATCATGAATGCATGTGGTCTACGCATGACAGAGTGGGTTATGGGTTGAGCTGCTAATGGCAAGTTTGGCAGTTCTAAACCACCGGCCGCTCCATGGGAGAAAAAGCGAGGGTTTCTCCTCCCATAAGCAGCGACAGTCTCAGAAATCCACGGGGGCAGTTCCACTCCTGTCCCTGGGAGTTGGAATCATCAATTTGATGTCAGTGCACTTGGCTTCGGCTCACACGCATATAATCGGTATATCTATATATTTGTGTCAGGGAAGAGACATGGGGGGAAACATTTGTGTTGTATGCACTAACATGGTCCTCAGGTGGCGTACACAATCGAAAGACCTGGGACACTCCCTGTGAGCACAATGACCAAAAGCTCCACTTGGCAAGCCACGTTGCTCCTGGACTCTGGTCTTCTCACCTGGGCCCTCTGCCAAGCCGAGCTGGAGACCTGTCACCGGCTTCTTAGGACAGCCCCAGGCTCAGCTCTTCTCCAGTGTCAGATGACCCTTGAAAGCAGTGGTCCTCCACCTTCCTCATGCCCCCACCCTTCCTCACGTGGTGGTAACCCCTCAACCATAAAATCATTTTCGCTGCTACTTCATCACTGTCATTGGCTACAGTTGTGAATCAGGCGACCCCTGGGAAAGGGTCATTCAACCCCCAAAAGGGGTCGGGATCCACAGGTTGAGAACCGCTGTTTTAAAGGATGACGTCATTTGCACTTTGGTAAAATAGAAAAATGTTTTCTTATCAGAGATAAGAAAATCATAGATAGACGTTTCTACCTAAGCCTCCAGCCTGTCTTCCAGGAGATGACATCATACGGGGTACTTTGTTTCCAAGTCCCCCTACATACAAGGGGGCTTCAAAAGGGTGGTGGAGGGAGAAGGGGAAGATAATGAAAGTCCCCACAGGTTTGTCAAAGCCTCCTTGGGCATGTGGGTTGATCCTAGCCACAGCAAAGTGGGCAAGGGGCTGCCGCCCCCCTCCCCCCGGAGGTGCAAATTCCCGGGGAAGGGGCACCTGTTGTCGAATCCTTACAGAAGTTTTATATGGACTACAACAGTGCTGCTGTTTCCCTTCCATTTATTGATATAATGTTTATCTTTATAAATACAAATCTGCTATTTCCATTCTTCTGAGTCAAATCACGAAGTTATGTTTCCCACCCCTTGAGTGTGTGCAAGGTGGCAGATTGGCAGAAGGGAACTCAGGCTGTAGCAGGTGCTGCCCACCCCAAGCAGAAGAGGCCACAGGGGAGCCCTTGAAAGTGGAGCATCATTTTCCGTCTCTGTGCCGCAGAGGAGACTGGAGGCCATCTAAGGCAGTGGTTGCCCCACCCACAAAAACAAAGAACCAAGCTCTTGCCTCAGCCCAGCCAGTCCGTCATCTGCATTGGGGCCAGACTGTTTGCCGGGCCCTGAGCTGTGCTTGGTCTCAAACATCTCTGAGGACACAGTCACCCCGAGGTGGAAGGTTCCATCTCACTCTGTCCGAGCCCACACGGGAAGAACACAGCCAGGACGGCCAGGCATGTCCCTGTTCACCCTCCTCTTCCTCAAGATTCCGTGGGATTGCTTGAAATCAAGATGTGTTCTCCCAAAATGTCTGTTCCCTCACTGGAAATGTATTTTTTTCCTCCCAGGCCTCCGGGAGCATGGAGACAGACAGTGGCAGTGGCCCCTCCAGGGCCGGGCGGTCCGTGGATCTCTGCCAGGACCTTCAGGCATTGGCCTTGGACTCCTTCATGGATTGGACAAACATCTTGACTTCTTCTTCCAGGGCCTCGTTCCTCTTCTCGACGTCCTCCCTGGAGCGCTCCATGTTGCGGAAGCTGATTTCCAGGGCAGCAAACTTCTTCTTCTCGTTTTCCAGCTCCTCGTTGAGCCTCACCACCTTCGCCCAGATGTCATAGTTTTCCTTCTCCAGGCTAGACAGAGAGGAGAGGACAGAACAGAAGATCAGCTCCACACTCTTCCTCAACCTCCCTCTCAAAGCCCTTCATCTCACCTACAAGGCTCTGCTCCTCACCAACCACCTGCAGGGACATGCCTGCATCCTCTCCTTCCCAAGAGGTCCCCGGTGATGACTCCTCTTTGCCTTGGTTGTTCAATACCATCTGTTGGCGTCACTTGTTTCCCCCCCTCCCCCCCTAATAATAAAGACTCTGAAAGAAGGCCTTGCCTCGGGCATGCTAGACCTTACTCTCTTAACAGCCTGCACTGCTCCTGCTCACTAGAAATCGGTGATCATCTGGGGAAGCCTATCCAACTTGGCATTCCCAACACTTTCTGTGCACAAAGGTGCCTATGCATCCTGTTTTCCCTGAAAGCACAGACCAGAACTTCTTCATCAGGAGGGTCTGCTGGGGACCAAGGTTTGAAGAACAAGGGGATGTCCCCTGGGGGAGGCAGCAAGCCAGGCAAACCTGTTCTCACTCCTGGTTGCTGCTGCAGGGTTGTAAGCATCTTTTTTTTGTGTGTGTGGCATCACTGCCCTGGTGGGAGTAGGAAGCCCAGCCTTGCTCCTGGAGAGCTGCTGCTGCTGGATTTAAACTGTCAACCCTGTGGGCCACAGTCCCACACATAACCACTATGTCACCAGGACCCGGCCTGTTGTAAGCATCTTGGCTCTCCAGTGTTTGTACTGTTTACTGGTCAAGAGTCCTAATGTAGTCTCAGGGGCTCTCTTCTCCTCCCCACCAGCCTGTGCTAAATGAACCCTTGGGAGTGAGTCTACACATTTTAAGCTGAAGGGAGGAGCTTCAAGCCTGCAAGAAAGCTGCGTGGTTCAAGAATTCCCCCAGAATTCCATTTTCTTGCCGTGCAACCTGTTTTCCTATGGACACTTCAATCATGTCAGCCCAAGTCCTAGGTTCTACCTTCCGAGGCCATGGCCCATTCTGTGCCTACTGGCCCCTACCCAAAGCCTTGCCTGCCTCCGCCTTAAAGCTCGTCTTAAAGCTAAACTGGACTCCGTCCTTCCAATTCCCAAATCAGCTTTCTTCTCCAAGGTTGGCACATCCCTTTCCCTCTGGGGCAATCAGAGAGATCTGATTGGGAGAGATCTGAACCATTGTTTCCGGGGGGGAGAGGAAGAATGGAGAGAACTTGGGAGGCTGGCTGCCCTAGATTCAACTACAACTCAACTGTATGACTTTTAGGACTCTATCGACAATTCTAAGACCCCATTCCTTCTGGAACATTGGAGATATGACCGATTTGGGGGGATTGCTGTCAAGGTAAATGAGAAGGTGAATGCCAAGCCAGAAATGGAGCGCAGGCACTGTGGGGCTGAGCATTCACAAGGCTCCCCTGCCAGGTGAACTGTCTCCTATCCTCAGTTCGGCATGGAGACCAGCTATTTCCTACTGTCAGTGGCACTCAGCTGCACAGCCCAAGCTGGACCTTTTCTGGATTTCTACGCTCAACTACCAAGATGTCACAGAAGTCTCGTCATTCTATAAATGACTGATTTCATGTCCTTAGACACAGCAGCTACCCAGGACTGCCAAGAGTCAGTCTTCCATAGGGGAAAAGCAGAGGGGAGCCACCCCAAGTCTTCTTTTCACTTGTCTTGGTCTTAATGAGGTGAAAAGTACCCTTAACATGAAACCACAAACAAAACCCAACTCATCAAGCTGACGTCAAGTCTACTCCCATCGCAGTGGCCCTCTGCTGTGAGAGCAGTGGATTCGGTGACGTCAGGTCTCCATGACTGTTTGCCAGGGAGATCACCTGGCTTTTCTTCTGAAAGGTGCCACCAGGTGGACTCTTCAACCTCTCCGTTAGCAAACAGCTTAGTACCTACACCATTCACATGACCTTGTGACTTCATCCTTCATATGAAAAGCCCACCACTTCACATTTCACAGATGGACTGGAACAACTAACGGGGTGCCACTGAACTGAGCTTGTGGTCCCAGAGAGAAAGAGAGAGAGAGAGTGTTTGTGGACCAATCAGTGCTATGAAAAAAGAGTTCCAGGAAATGTTTCTGTCAACACGAGGGAACAAATTGTGTCCAAGCAGCTCAGGGATTTATGTGAGCATATGGCAGTCAGTGTCTGACTGGCCCCCTGCGGCCTGTGCTCAATTGGAAGGCAGTGGTGTTCAGGAGCATAAGTTAAGTCAAAGCCTCCAATGACTTCCACCAGACGCAAGGGCTTTGCAGTTGCTGATAACACCTTCCTGTCCTGACTCCTAGACCTCATCTTCTACCACCCACTCTCCCCTCTCCCCTGATTCCACCCTTCCTGTCCACAAATACCAGACCTGCTTCCTGTGGGTCCACCCACATAGCCCTGAGCTGTCCCCACATCTCCTCCAGGCCTTTACTGACATGCCGCCTGCCCAGCGAGGCCTTCCCTGACCACCGCTTTCACATCAGAAACCTCACTTCTGATACTCTCTGACTCCCGACTCAGCTTTCTTTGACTCCTTAGCATTTTGGACTCATTTGACCACACAGGCGTTTTTTTTGACTGCCTGTTTATATTCTTTGTCCGCCTCCCTCCCCCCCCCCCACCCCATCCAGGGGTAATGACAATTCCCCAAGAGCAGACATTGTTGTCTCTTTTGCTGGATGCTATTTCCTTGCACCTGGCGTGGTGCCTGCCTAGCATATCGCTGGTGCTCAAGAAGTATTTTTAGAATTGTGGAATGGGGTTGAAATTTTTTAATTGGGAAATTCTTCCAGCCAATAAAGTCTGTTGACCCTGACCGAGCCACTACCTAAAACCAGTTTATCAAGCTACGTAAGCTAGATATTCCTTTTCATATCTATATGTCTATATCGATATGTATATATTCTTGCACAAAGTCTCACTAATGTTAGAGTTTCCACTCGTGCTCATAGCCCATTCGTTTTCCATTCTAAGGTCAACTGCTAGACTCCAGTGCATACTCTGGATAAAAGATGCATCATGTCTCCCCGGGGTGGGGGGCTGGGAGGGGTGTTTGATGAGAACCATTTCTGTGGCTTCTTAAAACGGAAGCCAGAGGCTGCTTGGTGCCCCATCTCCCTGACTTACCTTTTAATCTGTTCTTCGTAGCACTGCTTCTGCCTCTCGATTTCCTTCCGTAGCTCCTGGACCATTCTCTGGGAGGATGCCAGTTCGTCTTCCCTGGAGTCCTGGGCTCCGGGCCTGGCTTCGGAGGTGGGGCTGGCCAGAGCGTCTGTCTTGGCATCACAGGCGGGGGGAGAGGGCACACTGGCTTTGCCCTCGGGGGATGCGGGGACGGCAGGGACGTTATCGTAGGTAGAAGTCCGCTGGAAGTCGGGAAGGTGGCGCCAGTCTTGAGACTGTGTTCTCTGGTGCCCTTCCTTGGCCTTGGTCTCCGAGGGCGACCAGAACTCATTTTTAAAGATCTCCACTTTGCCGCTGTTGGCACTCTGCAGAGCCGAAGCCAAGAAACATTTCCGGTTGGGGAGTGTCTGAGTCCTTTTCCGGGACTGCAGCTTCCAGTCCCCCAGCTTTTCCTTGGAGGGTTTGCCGCTGTCCTCCAGACGCCCATCACTCGGCTGGAACCCAGTGAGGCTTGTTATGTCCGAGTCACTTGCCTAGGAAAAAAAAACAACAGCTACGGGTTAGGTGGACCGTAGTCCCTATGTATAACCAGCAGCTGTGGATGGATGTTACAGGAGCTCTCCCGCTCAGCTGTCCAAAGAAAGACCTCTTCAACCCAGGACCCTCCCCAACGTGAGTGGCCGAGTTGAGTACCTCCTTGGTCTTTTCGCAAGAGGATCATCACACTGAGAGAAATGGATCCTCTGGAGGTAAAATGCGGACTAAAAGGAGTTGTGTTTTTGTGGTTAAAAAAAAAAAAAAAGAGGCTGAGCCCCGGTGGTGTAGTTGTTGTGTGCAGGACTGCGGCTCCCTGGGTTGGCGGTTCAAATCCAGCAGCAGCTCTCCAGGAGCAAGGCTGGGTCTCCCACTCCCACCAGAGGGCAGTGATGCCCCCCCCCCAAAAAAGAGTCATAGACAGGGATCTCTTCACAGACTTAAGTTGATGGGGGCCTTTGAAAGTAAGATGAAAAAATGCAGAAGCCATAAGAAAAAAAAAAAAAAAGGATAAACTCAGCCTGCATGGTTCTAAATGTTGTCCCCTCCCAAAAAATGAATAAAAATTATATATGTGTGTGCTTGTGTCTATGAGAGGGCTTCAAAATGTTCACAGAAAAATGAAATTTTAAAAGAGTGCTATTTTTCCACAAGCTTTTTGAACTTTATATATATATATATACATATATATTCACACATATAATAAAACAAATCAACAAATGGTACATCAAAAAAGAAACAATAGACTTGCAAAAATGCCTATCACAGATAATGGATGTCTCTCCCTAATATATAAAACTCATGATCTTTGAGAAGAAAAGGAGTCTGATATAAATATGGGCAAGGAATAAAATTAGACTGCTCACAAAGCAAGGAAAAAAATACAGCTGGCTGTTAGATATCAAAAAGAGAAGTTCGACCTCTCTTGTGCTTGATAGGAGAAACTGGAATGACAATGACTAAAGTACCAGCTCTCCTTTATCAGATGGGCAAACACGCAAATCGGACAAGAAACCCTGTTAGCCAAACTGCAGGGAAGAAAAGATCCTGACAAGTGGGAGTGCAGCTGGACACACCCTCCATTTAGAAAATCAGTCAAAATGGTCTGTTACTAATTCATCTACTCTGGGACCCTGCCATCCTATTTCTGAGAATTGATCCCAGAAGTAAATCGGCACCAGGAGAGAATGAGACCAGTCAAGGTTATCCACTGTGTGGGCTTGCTTCCTGCAAAGGGCTGGAGGCAGCCTGCTATGGATTAAACTGGGGATATAATCCCATTTGGAAAGAGGGTTGTCTGTTTCATCAATGTGCCTGTATCAGTGTAAAGCAAGGGGTCTCAAACTTTTTAAACAGGGGCCCAGTTCACTGTCCCTCAGACCATTGGTGGACTGGACTATAGTTAAAAAAAAAAAAAAAACAACAACTATGAACAAATTCACAGCAAGCCCGGAATGAGTCGACTGCTAAGCAGGACAGCAGCTGGATAAATGTCCTCGGCGGGCCGCATGTGGCCCACGGGCCATAGTTTGAGGACCCCTGGTGTAAAGTGTGCACCAAAGAAAATGATTATTGTGTTAGAACAAGGGTTCACTAGACACAGGAATGTAAGCACAGATAAGGGGAACACAGGTGCCATATGAGGACCGCCAAGGGACGGAGGAACTTCAGGGGACCTCAGAGGCTGATAGTCAAGAGTCTACCCTCAGAACTCTCTGGAAGAGAGTCTTCAAGGAGCCAGTGTCCTGAGTGTGGACTTTTGGCCTCCTGAGGTGTGAGCAAATACATGACTGTTCTTCCAAGCCACCTGCTTGTGGCACTTCAGTTTCAGCAGCACGAGAAAACTGGGACACAACCTGTCCGTCAACGCAGGCTGGTTACAAAGACTGTGGTCCATGTGCACAATGGAGCACCGTGTCTTTGTTGTCCTTGAGTTCATTTCTCAGTTCCAACTCAGAGCAAGTCTACAGAACTGCCCCACAGGGCAGTGGTTTGCAGGCTCCCGTCGCCAGCTCACGTTTCTCATGGAGCAGCTGATGGGCATGCACCATGACCCTCTCCATTCTCAGGGAAGGCTTGAAGATCTTTGGAACATAGTGCACTTGCTGAAAACATGAGGGTGCCACAGGTGGCTGTCTGGGCCCTGACCTGAGAAATCTCAGGAATATAATTCATTAGAGAGAAGCAAAATGAAAAATAATGTGTGTGTATGTGTAAGCAGAGAGAGAGAGAGAGAAATCAGAGAGACATATACATATGATGATGCTACATTTTGTGAAAAAAAGGAATGGAATGCCTGTTGCTGTTTGGATTAGGAGATAGCGAAAGGAGAAATAGCAAATGAATAAGGACAAGAAGAAGTTATGGGGAGGATGGGGATAGATATTTCTTACTGTACAAGCAGGACTTCCCGAGACTGTTTGTTAATTTTGAACCATGGACACATGCGATGTGTTTTAAAAATTAAATGGAGAGAAAACAATGAAACCCCCCCCCCCCCAAATAAAATCAGAACACCTCTGCTCAAACTCTCTCTCCAACTCTTCTAGCTAATCGCTTGCGGTCCCAAACTCATGGAGAGTCAGCAGCAGCCAGTCCTTACATCAGAATCAGATTGGAGTCTAAAACATGCCAACATTGCTGAGAAGGGCCACCACCTGGGGCCAGTGGGACCACTCTGAGCTTTAACTGCTCGACCTTAATCCGTGGATGATAAGTTCTGCCCTACTGCATTAGAGGAAGGAGCCCTGAGGGGATTTATTTACATTGGTCAGCATAGCGTCAGCTGCTAGTATTTAGCGCATTGGCATCCAGTCAATTCGCAAGTCATAGAACGCTATAGGACATAGGAGAACTGCCTCTCTGGGTTTCTGAGGCTGTAACTCTTCAGAGAGGCTGAAAGCCTCATCTGTCCCCATGGATCAGCTGGTGGCCTCAAACTGCTGACTGTGTGGCTAACAGGACAACACATACACCACTGAACAGTGGCTTTCTGCCAAATGAACCGTGGCTAGCCTTAAGGACTGCTAGGATGATTTCACTCGGTGAAGTATGGCTATTTTCTGACATTTGGGAAGTTCAGAAGCCTAGGTTGTTAATAAGATGCATCGTGTGCAGAGAAATGTCACCTAAGAACAATCATAACTACCGCCACCCCCTACCTTTTGTGCAATAGCTTATAAATCATTCTGGAGATTGACTTAAGCCACCTGGTCTGCCAAAAGTCAAGCTACTATGTAAAGTTCGAGGGTCCTTTTCCCAAATACGAGTCCTTGTACATCTTAAGGGGCTTTGCCAAGTTCACAGAAAAACTCCCCTATCTCTGAATTCCACGTTCCAGGAACTTTCTGAAGCCCCCTAACATAGGGGATATATATATATATATATATATATATATATATATATATATATATAGGCTTTGTAAATCATTGCCCTCAAATAATCTATATCTGAGTCTGGGTTGTTTTTAAGACACTGAGAACGTGAGCCCCAACACTTCAGTACAGATGAGGGGCTTGACATTGCTGGAAGGGCTTATCAGGGAATGAGAAATATTACACAAATTCATCATATCGCTCAGAAAGAAATCACGTTTCGCACGTTAGCAGGAAACGAGTTCTCTCTGAACTTGTGGCCAGAATTTGCAACAGCTCTCATCAAAACATTTACCGTATCATATAAGTCCTTCTCTCCTCTGATACCCCCCCCCCCTTTACACCATTGCACGGACTGTGTTAAAATGAGCTTCTCTCTCAGAGGGGCCTGCCCTTTGGATGGCCGTTGCTCAGGTATTGGATGACTGGCAGAGTCATTGGCTAGAGCTCCAGGATGCCCTGGGCATCAATAGAAACGATGCAGAAGGAGAGACGTTCTCAAGCTGTGCCTGGCCCTATTGCCACAACAGTGTCCCAGATGCCTCATGTTGCCGCTCCACGCCAGCTCTTAGAATAGCCTCCAGGAAGAGATGCGCCCTGAGGGCTCAGTGGGTTTTACAGCGGGCTAATCCCAAGGCCAGAGGGTCAAAGCTACCAAATGCTCCTCAGGAGAAAGAGAGGTTTCGACACCTAGAAAGAGTCCATCTTAGAAACCCATAGAGGCAGCCGCCAGGAGTGGGAACGGACTCGGTGACAGTGAGTCTGACAGGAGGGGACAGATGGGAGAGAGAAGGCTGATCCCCTACCGTGTTATTGAAGCCGTCTGTCTGAGAAGCTGGGGGGTCCTCAGTGGCATCCCACCCCACTGAGCTCCGGGCCACGGGCGCCTTCTTGGGGTCATTTTTCTGGGCAGGAGGAGACAAGGGTGTGTCCTTGGACTTGGGGAAGAGGGCTTCATGGTCTCTAATCATCATCGTCATCACCCTTTGGATCTGAGGCGTCCCTGCGGAGAGAAAAGAATGGTTATTTGTAGTGCTGGACCCCCAGCAGGAGGGAGACGGCCCACCTGGGATGTCTCCAAATCTGACCCTCAAACCTTAAGAGCAGAACAGACCCATGACATGTAGGACGGGCCACTTTGGTACCCCTTGTTGTTGCCCTGGGGGTTGGAACAATGCAAGGGATATAGGGCACAAGAGTGAAGAGGATGAAGGAGTTGGGAAGATTGTTTTCAGCCCGCAGTCTACTGGAAGCTCTTCTGAACAGGAATATCGGCAGGGTAACAGGAGAGATAACGACAACGAGTTCGTTCCCTCCCATAGCGATCCTTAACTGGACAGCCAATTTTCTTAGTGGCCTATTGACATTGCAAGCAGCAGTCATGTGCCTGGGACACTGACTCCCTGCAACAAGAGAAGACTTTAGTCCTTAACGACTTACTGAGTCTTTAATGGCCTCAGAACCCTTCTTTAGCATAGCTTTATAAGCAGTCTTTGTGTGAGTTAGACGATCAGATAAAACCTGTGTGCTTTCTCTGATCGAAGTATTTAAAAGCTAACAAAAGGCAAAGAACATCATAGTCTTGCCTGGTGTGGTCAACCGGGACATCTCTTAAACTCTGTTCTGCTATGATGTGGCAAGTGACGTCATTCCTGCCTTGCCCTGCCTGCCTCCATGCCGAGGTGTGATTCGGATGAGATCATCAGATGAGATGGTTAGGGAGCTGCAGGGTTGTACCCCCACAGTGTGGGGGGAGGGGGGTTGGGAACCCTTAGTCCACCCTCCCCCTGAACCTTCACCACACCCTGCCCTACCTCTCATGATGACAGCAGGGTCCTCCACCTTCGACCTGATGAGATTGACACCAATCACAGTGGCCAGGTTGTCCACACTCATCTTGTTGACGGCACAGTTCAGCTGGATTTCATGGAGGAACCTGCGGGCGGCCAAGAAATCCCACAGTGGAAAACAGGAAACTGGCAGAAGGAAGTTCTTCAAGGTACCAAGGAAATCTCAGGGGTGAGTCCCAGTGATTTCCTCCTGGTCTCTGGCATGATACCAGGCCAGTTCTGCCCAAGCGTTTAAGACAACCAAGGTAAACACAATCACAGAAGTGATCCTGCCACAACGACGTTCACAAATCATCAACATTGGGCAGTAGGCATGCAAGATGAACTGAGGTGGGAAAGCATGCAGGGCTAACACTCACAGATTGACAGAGGTCTGACAAGTGGTCTGTTGTCAACAAATACAAGGGTGAATTAAAAAAAAAGTATAGCTTCACCCTCTTCCCTGTTGGGGACATCAGACAGTGTACAATATGACAAAATAATAATAGCATATATTGTCAAGGGTTCATGAGGGAGGGGGGAGTGGGAAGGGTGGGGGGAAATGAGGAGCTAATACCAAGGGCTTAAGTAGAAAGCGAATGCTTTGAGAATGATGATGGTCACAAATGTACAAATGTGCTTGACATATAATGGATGGATGGATGGATTGTGATAAGAGTTATATGCGCTCCAAAAAATGATTTTTTTAAAAGCATGACTTCTACTCAGGTTCCAGGATATCCATGTCCATGTATTATCCATGTATTCTGGATAAAATGGGGGACATCACATCTCTGTGGGTCGCAGATTGCAGCAGGCACCTTCTCTCAGACCTATGTGTGTCTTTGTCTCATTGGGTTCCTTTCAAAACCAAAAGTCCCATGGAAACTGTTCTCTGGGGGGCTCTGCTGAGTCAGTAAAATTCAAGGCTGAAAGAACTGCTCAGAAGGCTCTGGTGACTCTTTCTGTGGTTTCCCAAAGAGCCATCTTCATGGATGTCTTTGAAGCACACAGGGTAGTCATGGAGGCTGATTAGAAACAAGGATTCCAGACAACTGAAAACCACATCGGTGCTAAACAGGCACCGAGGGATTTTTTGACTCCCGTTGTGACAATTCCACCTGCTCGCTCTTCAAGGGTAGCAAGGGGTGTCCTACAAGAATGTCTTTGGATAAACCATCCCTACCACCCGACAGTCCCGGTCTTGCCCCTCCAGACTTCTTTGTGTTCTGCAAACTCACTTCTTTGTGTTCTGCAAACTCAAAGAACATTTCAGAAGAAGACTGCTGGAGTCCCTCAAGAAGTGCCCAAGTAGCTCACCAAATAAACAGTAGCACGAACTCACTGCCTCTGGGTTGATGCTGACTTGGAGAGCGAGCCAATAGGATAGATTGGAATGGCCTCTGGGGGTTTCTGAGCTTCTAACTCTTGGTGAAAGTAGATAGCCTCAACTTCCTTACTCAATGCAGCTGGTGCTATCAGATGGCTGACCTGGCAGTTCACCACCCCAACGTGTCACCCGCTGCAGCATCAGGGCTCCTTGGGCGTAGGGTACACGGTTTAGAATGCAAAGTGTCATGCTTCCAAGCCCGCAGTTAAATGAGAAGGAGCAGATAAAGAGCAAAGCCAAGGAAATCCAAAGGAGAGAAGCTTGGTGCCCCAAGGGGGGGGGGGGTCACCAAGGAGCAGAGGAAGAGAAGCCGAGAGACAAGGGCCTCTCCTCTAGTGCTGAGCGGACAGGGGGTCCTCTCCTGGAACTGGAGTCTTGGACTTGGGCTTTTAGCTTCCTAACCTGTGAGAAAATAACGCTCTGTTCATTAAAGCAGAAAGGAAAAGAAAACAAAGATGAGACCGCTGTTTTGACATGGTATAAATCAAAGTCCACGGTCTTCTCCACAGGAGGGTTAGAGAGATGGAAAAATTATCCTCAGAAATAAGCAGACCTTGATGGATGGTATGTCAAGAACCAGAAGCTTCACATTTTCAGGCTTTTTTGTTTTGTTTTGTTTTAGAAAGCATGATAATATTTACAAATTCTCCTTTGAGGTGCATGTGTGTACGTTACATATAAGGAACCCTTCTGGGGTCCTCTGGAGATGAAGGGGAATCAGCTGTTTGAACCCATCAGCTGCTCCCAGGGACAAAGGTGAGGCTCTCTGCTCCTCTAAAGAGGCACCACAGACAGAAAACTTCCGGAAGGACACATGCCACATGGTGACAGTGACTCTTTCTGGATGTAAGGGAGGGGAGTAACTTCCATTCTCTGATTTCAAAATGCCCAGCCAATCCAAGTCACACCTAGGTCAGTCATGTGTAAAAGCTGGAAACAACACCTCACTATTTCATAAAAATAAAAATTTCAGGAAGAAAGATCCAGGTGGGCCGAGCCTCGGTGGCATCGTAGTTGAGTGTGGCACTGCGGCCCACTAGCTTGGTGGTTCAAATCCAGCAGCAGCAAGGCTGGGTAACTTTCAATCATGCGCGCCGCCCCCCCCCCCCCCCCCCAAAAAAAAATTTTTTTTTAAAAAGGCCCAGGTTCCAGAATATGCCTGATCAATCCACCTATTAGGTGTTTCCATGGAGATAATAACCCAGGAGATCCCAGAAAGAGTTTGTGGAAAATGAAGATGGGGTGGTCTGGAAGGACTGTTGTGGAGGTACTGAATTCTGGATCAGAGTCAGGAAGATGGGAGAGAGTTCTAGAAACACTAAGGTTATTAGTAGGATCTTCTGTATGTTCTAGGACTCCTGGCTGTGCTGAGAGGAACCTGAAGGAGGAAGCAGGTTCTTTGTCTGTCGTCGGGATTTCCCAGGGGCTCCTTGAGCGCATCTTGTGACAGTAGGAAGCTACCTTAGGGCTATGACTAGACATGACCCCCACCTCCCAAGGTGTTTGCAGTCATTAGAGTTACGCCCAACCTTTCTAGGGAGGACTTCTTTCTGCCATGACGGCAGCTCGTATCCGGGGACTCTCACCTGCAGATGTAGCTGAGGAGGCTGTAGTTGTCTCGGGGCAGGATGGAGAGCTGCTTCACCAACTCCTGCTGAGCCTGGGGAGAGACGTGTGACAGTGTTAAGGGAGCCTGTCCTGTGACCAGCAGAGACCCTGGGATGTGAGCACGGTCTGCATGGAAGCCAGACTCCGAGAGCTCAGGACAGTCATTTCCAACTGATTCTGAAATCATTATAGATCCACAGGAAATTGAACATAATAGTACAACGAGACTCCTGGATGACTGTGTGTGTGTGTGTGTGTGTGTGTGTGTGTGATGATAATGATGATGTCTTCTGGTGCCCTCGGTAGTGGTTCCGGGTTGGGCTGCACTCCACAAGGTCAGCAGTTTGAAACAACCTGGGCATAAAGATGGGGTTTTCCTCCACCCTTAAAGAGCTGTAGTCTCAGAAACCCCTGGGGACCATCCTGCCCTGTTCTATTGGATCATTCGAGTGATAAGAGTGAGTTTGGACTGGTTGGTTTGGAGGCCGTGAGCAACTCCCAGGCAAGAAGGAACAAGGTCAGCTCCTGCACACAGTCACTGTTTTCGGGAAGAATGTGATTCTCACTCATTGGCTCTAAAGGACAGGCCCTGTGGGTTTCCAAGACTGGAAGTCTTCCCAGGAGCAGACTGGCTCCTTTCTCCCGAGAAGTTTCGAACTACTGATCTTGTCATTAACAGCCCAATGCATAGCCCACTATCCTCTCAGGACCCTCTGTTTGAGACCTGCAAAACCAAACCAAACTCACAGCCCTTGAGTTGACTGTGGAGTCATAGTGACCCAATGGGGCAGCTTAGAACTGCCCTGTTGGTTTCCAAAGCTTTATAAGAGTCCAGAGCCTCATCTTTTCCCCTCAGAGTGGCTGGGGGTTTTGAACTTCTGATCTTGAGATTAGCAGCCCAAGGCATAATCTATTAAACCACCAAGGCCCCTTGCTTAAGACCTAGCACACCAATAAAAATTAGACCAGTATAGTACCAATGAAACATACAGCTTTCCTCTGGTTCTTTCATGCGTCTTCCCAGCCACTGTCAAAACCCCAATTCTACTTTACATATCTGGCTAGACTAGAGGATGTACATGGGTACAGATAAGAACTGGAAACACAGAGAATACAGGACAGATAAACCTCTCAGGACCAATATTGAAATTGGCCGTATCAGGAGGGGAAAGGGAAGGTGGGGCGAGAAAGGGAAAACCAATCACAATGGCCTACTTATAACCCCTTCCCAGGGGGATGGACAACAGACAAGGAGGTGGGGGAGACATGGGACAGTGCAAGACATGAAAAAAATCATTTTTTATTTAAATTATCAAGGGTTCATAGGGGAGGGGGTGATGAGGAGCTGATACCAAGGGTCAGCTTGAAAGAAAATGCTTTGTAAACGATGATGGCAGCAAATGTACAAATGTGCTTGAGACAATGGAGGGATGGATGGATTATGATAAGAGTTATACAAATCCCCAGTGAAATGATTTTTAAAAATAGACCATATTCAAATATCTTAAAAATCAGTTTTTAAAAGTGGTGAGAGGAGACTATTTCTGAGAAGGGTGTTTAATAAAAGGGGTTTGCTGTGGCCTGCTGGGACATCAGGGCAGGCTGGCTAGACTGAGGGGTGGGTGGAGAGTTAGGCTGTCCAGTTCCCTGACCACCTGGAGCTTCAAGACTGGTGAGCTAGGAAATGCATGTTCTAGGAGAGGAAGAGTGCGGGGGGGGGGGGTCGGAATCTCTGTCCCCCCGTCACACTGCATGGCTGGAGCTCACATGAAACCAGGATGTCTTCTCAGGCTTGAGCCATACCTCATCCCAGAAACCAAATATCAGCCAATGGCAGCACCATAGTGGAGACCATTGTCCAGAGAGTCCCCAGCTTACAAAAAGGGCCTGTTCCTAACTGTGACACTAAGTCTTTAAGTGCAATGTGTGGGTAAAGTAGAAAAAGGTGCTTATGGTTCTTTGGTGGCACTATGGTGTATGTATTCGGCAGCTAACCACAAGGTTGGTACTTCAAACCCAGCAGTCAGTCCAGGGAGCAAGATGAGGCTGTGTACTCCCATCAAGCTTTCCAGTCTCAGAAACCCTATAGAACTTTGTGACGAGTCAGCGAGCAGCCATGGTGGTGTAGTGGACTTGCCTGTTGAACTGCTAGCCACAAGATCAGCGGTTCAAAACCACCAGGAGCTCTGTGGAAGAAAGATGAAGCTTTCTCCTTTCAGAAAGAGTTACAGTACCAGAAAGCCACGGGGGCCTGTTCTATCCTGCCTTTAGGGTCACTCTGAGTCGGAACTCACTTCATGGCAGTGAGTGATGAGTTGGTGTTGATTCGATGGCAGCAGATTGGGGCTTGTGGGTTACACACTGGGTTGTTTACTGCAAGGTCAGCAGTTCAAATCCACCTGCTATACTGAGGGAGAAAAAGGAGGCTGTCTGCTCCCAGGAAAATTGACCTGGGGAGAATTTCTCTAGGGAGCAGTCCTGCTCTTCTCCTAGAAGGTCTCCGGGGCTCAGAAGCCACCCTGTGGCTGTGGATTTTTGTGCTGGGAGGTGGCTGGACACCTTCCCCATGATGCCAGAACTGGTTGTGCAGCAGAGTCAGGTGGTTGTGATGAAACATTTGCTGAGAGGAGATGTGGGTTCAATCGCTTGAAAGGCAGGGCTACTGTCCAAGCCCTGAAAGACTGGGGTATCTGTCAGACTGACAGTCTCAGAAAGCAGGCATGGCCAACATTCCTATCAAGGGAGCAAGGGCATCCCGAGTGCCTACCCCCTTGCCAACACTGGGATGTTCATCTCTTCTGTTTCATCACTCAAATTCTTTTCGAAGGTTGCCCCAGACTCCGCCCTCCCAGCTACCCCCCACTCCTACCACAGGCCACCCATTCAGAAAGACCTTGGTCCTTCTGGCAAGTCTCATGCATGATGCTCAGATAGACTAGGACCGAGACAACTTGGGTAGACACAGAAGCTGAGGGTGGGAGTCATTGTCAGAAAGGTATGCCCCTTCCACCCCCATCCCCACCCCTTCTCCACTGTGGCTTATCGAAGTTCAAGGAATAATTCCTTGCTGCCAAAGACAGACAACGAATCCTAACGAGATACAAACCTTTCCCTCGTCCGCATTCATGAGCTGTCCACAGAGCAGAAAGCTCTCATACTGGCTCCAGGGAACCACGGGCTCAGGGAGGTCTCGGAGGTAGAGCTTCAACAGCGAGGCCACTGTGTGTACGTCGGTGTCCCTGGAAGAGTCAGCAGAGGTCTTTGAGAGAGAATCCCAGAACTGCCCTCACTTCCACCCCCTGCTTAGCCACCGACCACAACCCTGGGGTCCAAAGGGAAGCCCTTCAGAGGAGTGAAGGGGTAAGATGTGTCAGACTGCCCACCCATCTGTTTGTCCTACTGCGGTGGCTACGACGCCAGAAGACATGCCAGCAGGATTTCGGGTATCAGCAAGGGGCACCCAAGCCAGATTTGGGAAATGTCACAGATGCTCAGATGAGACCGAAAGAGAAGGGATACAGACCGTGTGTGCACCAGGTGCTGGCCAGGAACCAAGACAACATCTTTACGAGCAGCACTTGGCAAGCCATGGCCCACCGGGCTTGCTGCTCACGTTGGAGAGGCCTGTGTGAGCTTGTCAGAGCGGAGAGTGGCTCTAACATTTTACATAAACTCACTACCATTGAGTCCATATGGACCCAGGGACCCTAGAGGACAGGGTACAGCTGCCCCTGCGGGGTTCTGAGAACTGTCATCCTTTATGGGAGGAAAAAGGTGATCTTCCCCCCGTGAAGCCGCGGATGGCTTCACACCGCTGACCTTGCAGTTAGCAGCCCGACCCATAACCATTAGACTGCCAGGGCCCCTCCCCTTTTAAACAGCTGGAAGGAAATTGTACAAAGGGAAAGAGACAGAGAGAGGAAGACTATTTCGTGATGTGAAACGTACGGGAATCCATATTTCAGCATTCATAAATCAAACTCATTCATTGACCCTTTCCTTATCTATGACTGCACCTGGCCTGGCTAGGTGTCTGACATAGGCTTAATTCATGGAACGGACCTCTGGTGGCATAGTAGTCACATATGGGGCTGCTAGCAGCAAGGTCAGCAGTTCAAAACCACCAGTCCCCCCATGGCACACAGACCAGGATTTCCACTCCTGTAAATGATGACAGTCTCTGAAATGCACAGTGGCGGTTGTACCCTGTTCGATAGGGTCCCTGTACACTAGGATCAACTCGATGGCAGTTCAGTGTGAATGATTGTGAGGCGATGGAAGACTTTGCCGACCCCCGGCTTCTGGGTTCATTGCCTTTACTCTGCAGGAGGGCGGAGGGCTGGCTCGACCATATCCCTGGAGCTCATTCGTCACAAACTGCTCATTCCCAGGATCACCAGAAAAACTGGCCTTCTTCAGAGACAATACTGGGAAGCATTTCTATGGGCTAATCATGACACCAGCACCTGTTTCCACTGAGCTGATTCTGACTGAGGGCGAGCCTGTGGACGTCAGACTAGAATTAAGCTCCACAGGGCCTCCACTGGCTGACTGGAGAAGTGGCCCACTGGGCCTGTCATTCCAGGGTCATCAGATGGACTTACCCCTCCCCCCCCCACCTCATCCCCTGCATTTCAATTAGAAGCCAAAGGAACACTTGCACCAGCTAAACCCAAACCCAACTCTCTGCTATCGAATGCATGTCAACCCATAGCAACTATATAAGACGGAGGACAACTGCCTCTGTGGGTCTCTGACTGAAAATCTTCATGCGGTCAAAGACCCATCTCTTCCCCTCAGAGGGGCTGGCAGTTTCAAACCGCTGATCTTGCGGGGAGCAGCCCAGCATGCAACTACGACGTCACTACACTCCCCAGGCTGGGGGGCAATGCCTCTGGGGGGTGGGGTGAGGGGTGGACAGAGGCATGGATCAGACAGAAGGGGAAGAAGGCAGCTGGTGGAGCTTGTGGAAACCAGAACCCTGAGGGTTGACTTCAAACTCCATCTCCTTGTCCCATGTACATGCTTTGGTGTGTTCCAGCCTGTCAGTTGGAGGGGTCTTTTGAAAGGTCTCCCCTTTGCCGCCCGTGGACTCTCTACCTCGAAAGGAGAACAGGGGCTGGTGCAGAGTCCTATCCGTGCTCCTCCTGTCCACACGGGAGGAAATCTAGGGTGGGAGCCAGTCCCTTACCATGGGGATTCTGCTGAGTCACTACCTACAAATACTGTGGGGCAAACACAGGCTGGGAAAAGCACCTCTTTGAATTTACCTGGAGAAGACCCAGAGGGCCTGCAGAGAGGCAACCAGCAGACAATGTGCCCGACAGCTGCCTCTGAGGACCCCTGCAAGGCAGTCCACCCCACTGTCTTCATCAAACCCAAGATTCCGGTTTGATGAGGGTCTTTCACTCCACCCCCTGTGCATCCAATTACTTCCCTGACACCCTCAAGAGATCTCCTGTCCTACTGCTACGGTGACTCACTGCCGTTGAGTCGATTCTGACTCATTAGCAGCCCTCTCAGACAGCGTAAGGAGCCCTGGTCGCAGAATGGTTCTGAGTTGGGCTGCAATCCTTATGGTTGGCAGTTCGAAACCACTAGCAAACTCTACAAGAGAAAGACTGGGCGCCCTACTTCCCCATGAGTAATTACAGTTTTGGAAACCCACAGGAGGTTCCATGTGTCAGCATTGACTGGGCGGCAATGAGTGAGTGAGTGAGTGAATGAATGAGATCGGGCAGAGTAGAATTGCCCCCTGTGGGTTTTCAAGACGATAAATCTTCAAGGGAGTAAGAAACCCTATGTATCTCTAACAGAGTAAGTAGGTGGTGGTTTCTAACTGCTGACCTTGTGGTTAGCAGCCCAATGGCCAACCCAGTAAGCTACCAGAGCTCCAAACACTATGTGAATTCATCTGAGTCTGTCATCCATGTTTTCCACCTTCCTTCAGAACACCATCATCCTTTGCAGGGAAGACTGGGGCAGCCTCCCATCTGGTCTCCCTGCCTCCAGTGCTTGTGCATCAGACCACCGTCCACTGGCTGGTCCAGGCTTAGAGCTCAACACACACACAAGGATGAAGGGAGGCAAACAATGAGCTGGAGTATAAGTGATTGTGGGAGTCACATAATTTCGTGTCAACTTGAAGCTATAAGAGTGTAGGGGGACAAAAGACGAAAAAAGAGTGCAGGGGTGGAGTCTCACCTGTCAAACAGGTCACAGCCTGATGGCACCTCCTTGCGGGCATGACCCCCATAAGGAGGGTGCTGGGAACCTCCCTCTCTGCCTTCCCCTTCCTGTTGAGTCATGCTGAGACCTGTGCGAGCCCTACAGACGAGCCCACCTCCATTGGACCCACCGGCCGGTGGTGTTCCTGCCTTCTATATCATTGCTCGTGGCTTCGTGAATCTGAAGAGGGGCTTATGGACCTGAGTTGGATGGGGCTAGGGTGTTTTCTTGATGCAGCATGACTTCTGGATGCAAAGTTCTCTCTTACACAGATATGAGTGTCACTGGATTTGTTTCTCCAGTCAACCCGGCCTAACCCGGCGATCAATCGAAAGCTTAGCTTCTGCAAGAATAGGCAAACATAGATCCCACGGATAAGTGGCTGCCCGTGGCAAGCGAGGAGACAAAGTGAGACAGAGAGTTAGGTTGCCCAACATGGGACCTGTAGTTTACGTCACCAAACTGTGTAAGTGCACCTCTACAAGTGACTGCAGTGGCTATATCACTGTCAATCTAAGGATTAAGCATGTAGAGGTGGAGTCTAACCTGACTATCAGATCATAGCCGATGAGGCCTCTGTGTGGGGCATGGCCTTCTCCTGAGAATTCTGGGAAATCTGATTTTTCCTCTTTGGAGGCGGAAGGCACGTTCTCTCTTTGCTCACACCCTGGGAGACAGAGCAGCTGACCAAACACAAGGACCCACCCTGATGCAGCCCTGGGTACTAAGAAGCCACACAGAGATGCCTGCCAGCATAGATGTTTGCATCACCACTGGATCCAAAGACCTTCCACCCACTCTCCTGTGATTATCCTATGTTTGATGCCATTGCCTGTGTCTCATGAGTCTGAAGAGGACTTTATATATTGGTATCAGACATATGGGGTAATATCAGACTTATGGGATTGATCTGGACTGGACTGGGATGTCTTTTCAATATCCAATTGCTCTTGTATATAAACTTTCCATATATATATATATATATATATATATATATATATATCCATATATTTGTTTCTCTAGTCTACCCAGATGAACACAGTGATTGAAATGTCTGTTTTCCATATTTAAAAAAAAAAGATGTTAAAAAAAACCTACATCTTTTTTTTTGGGGAGGGGGGGGCATCAATGCCCTCTGGTGGGAATAGGAGGCCCAGCCTTGCTCCTGGAGAGCTGCTGCTGGATTTGAACCGCCAGCCCAGTGGGCCAGTCCCGCACACAACCACTGCGTCACCGGGGCTCAGCCCCAAACCAAGCATTAAGACACAATGAGTCTGCTTTGCCAGAGAGTTGTTTTTGGCTTTAGCTTACACCCGTCATGCCAGCCTGGAGGGTATTGACTCGGGTATTGACTCTGAGGTCAACACCCGATCCATCAGAGAGGGATTCATCAAACAGTTCTGCTGACTACCTAGCCCCTAAAACCTGATAATCACAATGTAGCGTGTCCAGACATCCATATTTCACTGAAATAATGCCTATCAGAAGGCATCAGCTCTGTGGCCGGGCAGAATGCTGCCGGTCTGATCTTGACAAGGAGATTATGTGTTCATATGCTTCCTGTTTATCAGGAACAGGGCCTAGACTCTAGTAGATAATGCATCCGTCATTTTTCTTCACTTAATTTGGGGCTCGGAGGATAACATGAAGCTGTCGGGAAAGTGATGGGCAGCTAACCACAAAGTCTTTGGTTCAAACCCACCCGGCAATTCATGAGAGAAAGAGGAGACTACCTGCTCCCAGTAAGACCTGTAGCCTTAGAAACGCTCCACGGGGTTTCTGTAAGTCAAATATGACTTAGAGGACAATAGGTTATTGCCACTGGGACGATGATTAAGAGAATTGGACCCTTCATCCTAAGGAAACATAAACTCTGTCTCTCAGTTCTTAGGGTGGAAATGTCTCAATGACGGGCGGAGATGCAAAGACGTTCCTCCTTCCAGTCCAAACTCTGTTGTAAGAATCCATGGTAGCACGAGACACCCGGGCTGGCACTATAGGTGCGTGAGATGGTGTGGCGGTTCCTTCTCGGGCTGTAATCCGCATGGTTCGCAGTTCTAAACCACCAGCAGTTCCTCAGGAAAAAGACTGGGCCTTCCACTCCCATAAACAGTTCTGGTTCCTTCTGCAAGCCTGAGTAAGACTTGCAAAATCAGCACCCAGCCTCCAGAACCCACAGGGGGTGGCTGTGAGTTCGCGTGAACTGGATCAACGGCAGGGAGAGGGCTTGAAGCTAATGGCAAAGGCGGCTATGGGGCAAACGGCATCATCACCTCAATCGCTTCTGGCTTCCTGTTCGCTTTGCTTTAGCAACGGCCCTCATTGTCCCTCTGAGCCATGCCAGACAGAAAGCAGGAGAAGAGAGGGAACAGAACAGAGCTCAGCAGAAAAGGAGCAGCTTCCTGACAGTGGATGTAATTTATCACGTTGCTGAAAGACTCCCTGCATTCAATACCCGTAACGCATTCTCGTTTCTGTTCCAGGAACCACTCCACTCACCCACAGCTCCTCCTGGGGACCCTGGGAGCATATGTGACAGTCTTGCTAAATGAGCCTGCTCCATGCCAGGACAGGAAAGACAGAGGGTGGCCCTGACGACAGTGGTGCTGCCTGGGAGAATGGGGGGAGGCAGACGGATCTCAGAGAGAGTGGGGTGGGAGGAGGAGCAGCTTGGGTGCTTGGAGAGGGCTCATGAAGCTGTGCCTGCAGACCCGGCCCTTCAATCTGCACCATGTCCCCAGTAGAAGCCCACGTCAGCCTGTGGGGGGTGTCCATCTTTGGAACCTGGCTAGAATCCAGATGTGTGAGCTGCCCCTTTGCAAAGAGCAGTCAATAAACCCTGAACCAGCAAGGCAAGGGCAAGCAGAGCCCTGGGAGTGGGTGTGGGGCGGAGGCAGGGGTCCAGTGAGGCTGGGTTGGGGCAGCGGCTGTGCTGGCTGAGCTCCAAGAGAAGAAAACCTCTGCTAGGTGCCAAGAGCAGGTGGGGAAGGAGCGGTGTGATAGGAGAAGTGTCCCCATGCGTCGGCCATGCTCCACACAGGGTGGGACAAGGGCCACAGAGAAGGGGGCCTCAAATGGAGGCTCAGAGTGTTGCGAACATGATTAAGCCCTTGACTAGTAACCAAGAGGTTGGTGGTTCGAATCCTTGCCGAGGCAGCACCTAAGAACAGCCTGGCAGATGCCCGGAAGGATCACCACCATTGAAATTACTGGAGCGTGCAGTTCTAGTCTGACGCACGTAGCCAGAGCATGGGTTGGCACTGACATCCTGGCTGCTTTGACAAGCCTGAGTAAGACTCCTGGGGCCCTTCCCATTCACTTCCCAGCACTCTGCAGCACAGCCGGCTGTTGACTCTGCCAGCTCAGTTTGCCCATGTTTCTCAGCCACCCCCACGCTTGGGCAATAAGACTGGGTTGCCTCCCTGGCCTATATCCTAATCTCTCTGGAAAGCTCTCGCTCTGGTCCTCCTCAACGTCTATCTGAATTTCCAACACCGTCTCCTCTCTCTGCTCGGAATCACACACTTAAGGAAGAGGTTCCTGGTGAGCCAGGGCTCTCGGAAGCATCTATGCTCTCTCAGAGCTCAACAGGAGATAACTCGGTCTCCCCCAAGCAGCAGAGAAGTAAGAGGGACTCGGGGGGCGGGGAGGGAGTTGGTGGGGAAGAAGGAGGCACATTACAGGGGAGCATACCTGGCAAAGGAGGGCCGCTCCCCAGCATCGAAGGCATCTCTCAGCTGTTTCACCAAGTTGTCCTGGCCGGGCAGACGGAAGATGCCCTCCTCATTCAGGCCGTGCTCCAAGATGAACTCCACACACTTCTCCACCAGGATGGGCACGAGGTGGGGCCCGAACTTCTGTTCATAGGCAACAGTCTCATCCAAGCGCTGGCCAAACACGGCTGCAAAGAGACAGCACAGGTCTGCCTGACATTCTGAACCCCCTTCTGCTGGGGTAACTCCTGGGCCGGTTTGGAGCTTTCTATAAGCTGGGAGGGTGGGGGTAAGGTCGGTTAATACAAGGACAGAAAATATGTTCTGGGAGAGAAACCAGCCATGCCCTCTCATGGGGCTGTTGGTGCAGGGCCATGCCCATCAGACCTTGTCCGCGGGCCACATTCTTACAGAACGAGAGGAGTAGCTTGTGGGCACCGAGAACGTGTTCCACAAACCAGTGGCCATAGGGTCTCTTTGCCCCCCTGGCAGCCCCCGTGTGTCAGAATAGAACTGTGCCTCACAGGACTTTAAGGCAGGTCGATCAGGCCAGGCCTTTCTTCCGAGGTGCCGCTAGGTGGACTATAACAACTCACTTGTTGATGCGTAGCTGAGTAAGTAGCCTCAAAGTACGTGTCTCTGCCCTTGAGTCCCTTCTGACTCACCACCAGGCTACAGGACAGAGGAGAACGGCCCCTGGGCGTCTTTCAGGCTATAGCTTGTTGTGGTCAACCACTCTGCCCTGGTTGCAGCGACGGGTTAACTACAAGATCAGGAGTTCAAACCCACCGGCTGCTCTGAGGCAGACACAGAAAGGTTTTCTACTTCCACAGAGTTTTACAACCTCAGATACCTAGAGGGGAAGCTCGACTCTACCCTATAAAGTCACTAGTAATCAACCTGTAGCAGGGAGGGAGGGAGGGAGAGAGGAAATGAGAGAGGGAGTGAGCTCTACGGGAGTTAAAAACCTTGTCTTTCTCCCACAGAGTAGCTGGTGGTTTCAAACTGCTGACTCAACACATGAAATGTCAGTAATACCAGGGCTCACAGAGGACTTGCCAGGTGCTAGAAATCGTGGCAGGCACTTTGCACACCGATTCTCCTTTGCGGTTGACGGCGACTACAGGAGGGAAACATTCTGCCTACCTGACCTTCAGGTCATAGAGGCAGCAGTGAACGTGCCCAGGCCAGGCAGCCAGTGGATGACACACAATTCAAGCCCAGGCAGCAGATACACAAGAAAGTGTCCTTAATCCCTGCGGCTGACGGACCCGGTTTGGAGCTTGCCTGCTTTGTACAGCACTGACAGCCAACAGTCTGCCACCCGGATCTCTGAGTGTGAGAAAACCACGGTGATTTACATCCTTTATTCTTCTCTGCCCTCACACACACGGTAGAACGGAACACCTTCTCTTGCCTAGCAGAGCTCCCAGATTGTGGGTGGTCCAGTTCTAATGAACGGTTTCGTTAGTGATCTAACATGCGGTTGGAGAAACAAAGGTTTTTCTTTCGTGTGGACTGCTTCCCTAGGGCCAATTCCCACCTGTGGCATTATGAGGTCAAGTGGCTTGGGCACCTTTTGATGACTTGATGAGATGTGAACTGCTTTCCAAAAGTATTTTTCATTTGCAAGCGACAGTGCCTCCAGCAAGGCGTGTGTCCCCTGCCCTGTCAGCTCTTGGTTCTCTGAGTTCCCTGCCCCAGCAGTACAACTAGGTGAGGTTATAAGTCAGAGGACAATGGTTGGTTGCCCATTCTCCTGTCAGGTCCACATGCCTCTCAAAGGCCCATGGGCTCAGAAGACCTGGTCGGAGCCTTCCTGCCAGGATTTCCCTGCTCACAGATTGGGCTTTGCCTCACAGCACTTTAGTCCCGAGGACATCAGGTCTCGAAGCCCTGGGCATATCCCCGGGACTCTCTGTTTGCAAATGGTTCAGAGGGTTTGCACCTATCCACCCAGAACTCCTCAGAAGAAAGTCCAGGCAACCGGCTTCCTCAGAGTCACAGGTTGAAAACCGCACGGGGCTGCCGAGAGTCAAAACCAGAGCAGTGTGGCTTTCTGTCCCACTCTGGTCCCTCCTGGATGAGGCCTCCATCTGTGAAGAGCTGTAACAAGCTCCCAGGCCAACAAACAGCCCCTCTCCCCGGTGTCTACTGCAGTCTCTTCTCGTCAGCCCCTTACGCTGTTTACCTTTCCATAGTGCCTGGTCTACCAGTGCACCTTCCCTCTGCTGTCAATAGCCAGGATAGTTTATTCTAAACAACGGAACCTCGGGGATCACAACGGTTGGAAAGCGGTCAGGGGGTTAGGGCAGGGCAGAGCTCCATTCTGTTGGGCACAGAGATACCAACTGGGTAGCATGAACGGCAACACCCACCACAGGAGTCTCCTCCCAGCCAAGGCAACCTTTATTGAGGGTCCTGGCATGGGCCCACAGCAGGCCATGGGGGAGGGGCTCTACAAGGAAACCTCAGACCTGGGTCCTGCTTCAATTGCTCACAACTGAGATATAAAAATGGTGGTCCCACTGAAAACAATAAATAATAGTCATAAGCCCAGCAGAGAATGTCAGCAATCACATTTTTTTTTTTTTTTTGGTCTCTGGAAGGCGCTAGGTGGACTGTTTTCCCACCCCATGGAAAGGATACGGTTGAATTGGTCTTTCTTTAATTGCAGACCCTCTGCCATTTACAAAGTCCTCTTTGAAATGGGGTTATGAACTGAATTGTGATCCTCAAAACAGGTGTTGTAAAGCCTAACCCCTATGTCTGTGTGGTTAAGGAGCCCCGGAGGCCATGGGGGGGGGGAGGGTTACATGCTTGACTGTAAAATTAGCTGGTGCTGGAAGTGGGACACAGGGTCAGTCCCTGTGACACATCCCTGTGGAGAAGACACATGGAGAGAGGTTGATGGAGTCAGACCTCTAGAGTCTGGCTCAAGAGAGAAGTCTTCCTCCTGGAGAAGCCACGTGGAAACCTGTGCCAGTGCTGATATGCTTAGAACACCATGGAATCCACAAGACTTCCTTCCCACTGTCCCGTGTGATCTTCCTGCATTCGGCAACATTGCATGTGTTTCTTGAGTCAGAAGAGGAATTTATAGACTGGCATCAGACCGATGGGCTAATATCAGACTGATGAACTTGATCTGGACTGGGCCAGTATATTTCCTCAATATTCAACAGCTCTTATATATAAAACAATTTCTTATTTAAAACAAAACCCAAAACCTACCTAGCTGGCACACTGTGGGAGAAAGATAAGGGTTTATAGTCTCAGAAATATACAGAGGGTCATTTCAAGTCAAAATCAATGTGAGGGCAGTTGGTCTGCATTTGGTTATCATCCCATTTGAGAACGGGCTGTCTTCACTATGTACATATGATGAGAAGAGTGTGGCGTGTTCTTGAGTCAATCTCTCTTGAGATAAAAGAGAGATTAAACAAGCAAGTTGAGATGGGGGACATGTGACAGCAGGCCACGTGATGATCACAGAAGCCCCAAGAGACAAGAACCTTCTCCCAGAGCCAAGGGAGAGGGCGTAAGCATCCTGAATTTGGACGCCGAGCCTCCTAAAATGCAGGAATGGTTTTCCTCTAAGAAAGGTGTGTGTGGATGCTGTTCAGGAGCACCAATGGGGTCACAGCCCAAAGCTGAAGGGGTACGGTGGCCTACGTAAGGGACAGAAGAATGGGGTCTGCAAGGATTAAGAGGGTGGGATCATCACGCAGGTGCCCAGATGGGGCCACCTAAAGCCAAGGGAGCAAAATTGCCATCCCAGAGACTCAATGAGTGCCCACCCCGAACCCAGAGGTCATGACCACCAGCCAGAGGCTAGAGGTCATTGCCCAAATGATCCCAAAGAACAGAGGGTTATTTTCAAGTTGAGAGCTAGTGTAATTTATCCTGCTGGGTCTTTGGTTTGGTTGGTTCTGATTAGGCCTCTTTTCCCTCCAATCCCTCCCCATCCCTCTCATGGAAGTGCCTCCCTCATTCCCATTCCACACTGTACTTTGGACACAGATGATTTGATTCAGAAGACAAGCTCTTTGATTTTCAGTTGATTACAGGACTCTGGGGAGGAGGTGACGTGTGCCTTCTCTGCTGCGTCTTTAATTTTCTCTTTCAAGTTTAAAGGGCCACCTGGGTCTACCTTTTTGACCAGTTTTAAAAAAAGAGAAGCCCAGTGGCTTAGTGGTTGAGTGCGGGACTGCGGCCCCTGGGCTTGGCAGTTCAAATCCAGCAGCGGTTTTCCAGGAGGAAGGCTGGGCCTCCCACTCCCACCAGAGGACAATAATGCTACCCCCACTGAAAAAAAAAGAGCATCTACTGCAGTTCTTATGCAAACAATGAATATTTGCCTTTTCTTTCTTCACCAACACACTCATAAATATGCGTACTTTTAAAAGTCATCCGCATTCAGAGTCTCAGACCATTGCCATCTCAGTTTATCAGCCCACTTCTCTCCAGTGAATTTGTTCAGTCAGATCTCAAAAAAACACAAAGAAATCGAGCCCACTGCTGCCAAGTCTTGCCTGACTGACTGTAATCATGCAGGACAGAGCAGAACTGCTCCAAAAGGGGTTCCCAAACTGTACATCTTTGTGCAAATAGACTCTCGTCCCATCTCTCTCCGGCAAAGTAGACAACAGATGCAAACATTCTCCAGGCTCTTCTTAAGGGCAAAATCTCAGCCTATGTTTATTGCACACCCTGTTAGACTCCCCCGCAGGGAAGTTAGTGTCCGCACTTCCCCCTCCTCAGACTTCCTCCCCGTGTGGCTTCAAAAGCACCCCTCCTCATCCTTCTAATTTGCTTTGCTGCACTATTCCCTAACTTCCAACTCATGCTTCCTCTCAGATCACTCTAGACCTTCTCCTGGAGAACGTCCATACAATCCCATGGATTTGGGTAGCATCTGTTGCTGGTTCTAGGTGCTTGAGTTGGGTCCAACACAAGGTGATCCCAGGTACAACATAATGAAACACTGCCTGGTCCTGTACCATCCAGGGATCACTTACAAACTGATCATTTGTCAATATGTATATTGAGTCCAGATCTGGCTCATATGTATGTGTGTGTGTGTGTGTGTGTGTGTATACACGGACCCATATATATACACACCAGACACTTCAGTCTGGGTTTGAAAGCTCTGCTGAAACATGTGCAGCATCAGAGAAAACACACACACACACCGCCATGGAAAGATGGGCAGAGACTGTGCCCCTTTACATTCCTGTTTCTTCCCCAACCTTCTCTCAAAGGGCATTGAAAAGGAGCCTACTCGGAGTCCCCAGAGGCTGCCCAAGGGACCCACCATTCTCTGCGTTTCCTTTTCCATCTCCCTCTCTCCTCTCTACCCAACTCCTGCTTCTCCTATGGCTTTCCTCCTGGGGCAGTCACAAGCAAACCGCCCATCAGCCATGCACCAGACACGGCTAGTGTGCTAGAACACAGAGCCAAGGACACAAGAGGCTTGTACCTACCTAACCCAACATACAAATGACGAGCCTCAGAGTGGATCCACTCTCCTGCCACAGGCTAATGCACGGCCCTCCAGGTGATGGTAACTCACAGTGACAGGCTAGAAGGACCTCTGTGAATCTCCTGGACCGTAACTCTTTAAGGGAGTAGAAAGCCCTCTTTCTCGCAGAGCGGCTGGTGGTTTCAAACTGCTGACCTTGCAGGCAGCAGCCCAACATATAATCACTATGCCATCAGCACTCCTCCGACTCACAGCCATCAGGCCGAGGCCGGCGCAGCGTGACTCCAGAGGATAGGGCAGAAATGCCTCTGTCACTTTTTGTGTGGGAGTTGAAAGCCCAGTCTTTCTCCTGAGGAGAGGCTGGGGATTTCACACCGCAGACCTTGCAGTGAGCAGTCCGGCTCATGACCACTATGCCACTGGAGTTCCTTTAGGGGCTCTGAGTACCCTTTCAATAGGCTCTGTTCTTACTCTTTATGCTGCTGGATACGTTATGGCAGTGCTTTTGTTTTGTTACAAAGCTGTTTCTTGCAGAGTCCTTCCACTGAAGCTCACAAAATCATTCACCAGATACAAACTGAGCAGAGAGACCATGACAGAAAGAAAGGGGCGTGGTCTTCGTTCCTGAAAACACACACACTAACACCTTCCTCCTACACACTGCCTGGGAAAAGTCATCTTCCTTGAAGCCGAGTTCCGATGCCCCACCCTCAAGCCAGGGCTCTGGACGCCTGGGTCCGAACTCCGCCCCACCTCCTCTGTGCTGATGGAGTCCTAAACACAGTGCTGAGCCTCCCCCGTGTAGGACTCCATTTGATCACGTTAGAGCATCTCTCTTCCACGTGGTCTCCTCCTTTGCAGACAGCCTGACTGGCTCATCCTCTATTTTTATTCCCTGGCACGGTGCCTGGCCCACGATGGACTCCTCCCGAGAAGGTCCGCTACTACCGCTGTCTCAGACAGCTCCTGCTCTCTGCCCATTCATGCTGAGCAGGCTCTCTCCCTCCCTGAACAACTTCAGATCCGCTCTGGGTCAAGGGAACAGGTGACTGTGACTTTAAAAAATCTGTGACTATTATCAAGGATGGTGAATAGCCTTCTGACCCTGGGAGAAAGCGTGCACATCAGAAAAATAATTCTGCCCCCTCCTTCATCATCCCCACGATCCATTGTGGGTTGGGTTGCTGGGGTCTAATGGGTTTTCCTGAAGTAGATCACCACACCCCTCCATCTTGGTTTGAAAGCACTGCGGAAACCTATTCAGAATCACAAAACCCACAAACTTCTACCGCCAGGTGGTGGAGGGGGGTTGTTGGGGAGACTCTACAGGACGTGCATTGACCAGAATGCAATCTGGGGTCCCTGCATGGAGGACTAACATTGCCACACTGAAGCTGTGACCAAATCCTCAGTCTTCCACTCAGGTCTCTGTAGATCACACACAACACAGCACTTTCAGATGACGTTCAGTACACAGTCCTCTCTCAGGTCCCAAGGCAGCTCACCTGCTCCTCCGGGGACTCTGATGTCTCTCCTGCCCTGGAGAGTCAGACTGAGCCCAGGACATGACCTCCCCATCTGCACATCCTTTTTTATGATCCCACAACGCTGGAGATCACCTCTATGATGAAGACTGAACTTGACCTCTCTAGCCTGCAAGTCAGTTGAAAGAGTTTCTTGTTTTAATGAGAACTAACTCCATTCTCTTGAGACCTTGGGGGACAGGGGTGTCAAGAGTGCCCCCCTGTGGCCCTAGAGAAAGAGCATCCCTATGCTCTTAGCTCTTCTAGATCAGACTCTGCCACCCGTCATCTCAGATCGCCCCTGAGGAGGTCAGATTCTAAAAGATGCCTGGAGCCCATCCTGCGTTCTACCACCTTGGAATCCTTGGAAACAAGGTGAGTTATAGGAAACAGATGAGCAGAACAACCCCAGAGGATCTAGCGAAAGCAGACATGGAAGGAAATGATCAAACCCAGCGGGGGAGAGCTACTTAGACACCATTCATTCACCTTTCCCAAGGCAACCAGGCATGACACGGAGGCTTTCTTCTGAGCCACGCCTCCTAGTACAGACCAATCCTCTGGGGACACAGAGCCCTTCTGAGTCTGCTACCTACTGACAGCAATATTGTCAGGAGTGGGCATCAACCCCATGGTAGAGAGTTTGGCAGAAGGGGAGGGTCTAATAGACCCATTTACTCTTTCAGAGCTGAAACGCTACGTCTGGGCCACTCACCACTAGCCGAGACATTTTTACTTTAATAAGGAAACATTTTAATGATTCTATTTTCATGTCTTGCGCATGGTATCATAAACCTAATCGCCAACGCATCTAATTGTTAACATTTAATTAACCTAGTTGGGCACCAGCCAGGAACTGCCTAAGGAACTCTCACATGCCCTCTTATAGACCCCCCTATCTATCTTATAGAACCCTATGTGATAGGTTAAGATCTCACCACATCAGAGAGGAGAACGCAGAGACTGGGACGAGATGACTAGTCTGAGGTCCCGCGTGTCCACCCCGTGATTTAATCCCCCCTCTGTTTCCGCTGATGGCGTGGCGTGGTCTCCATGACATGCCAGGCAGCATCAGCTCAGCAGAGGGCGGGCGACAGAGTGGGGCATCCAGCTCTTCTCCACCGTCTTCCAGGATCTGCCCAGGACACTTCCCCTCCCCTTCCTTCATCCCGGTCCTAAAGCTCTGGGAACCCATTTCAAGCAAAACCACAGCAAGGGCTGGGTCCCATGTTCACAGAGACTGCCAGCGTCCACGCTCTGCCCCCAGGCCACCTTCCCGTGAAAACCCCACACCTGGGGCTGACTCGGGACAGTCAACATGACAGGATCCGCTGCCTCCTGGGTCCTCTTGCCTCGTCTGTCACTCCCCTGGCTTCAGACCAAGGGCCCCTCCAAGCCCCTGCCTCCTCACCAGCACAGGTCACTGGAAGAACTACCCTGCTAACCCTCCCTCCTACCCTCACCAGTACTTGCGTCCCCAGAACTGAACGCCCCAAATGAGAAAGACGTACCTTTCTTTCGGCGCTTGGGGGTTTTCCTCCTGAAATCCCAGCAAAAGAGCAGAGCAAGGGCCGGCAAGCCACAGCCCAGATCCCAGCGAGGCATCCTGGGAATACGGGGCATGGCCGGCTGGCCGCCTGGGGCCTTCTCTCCACCCCACGCTGGAATGACTGTCTGGATCAGTACATGCTGCACAGAGGCTCCCGTTCCCACTCTGATGCGGATGCGGAAACCAAGCGATCTGTCGGCACCTGCCCAGGCCCTCCCCTCTTCCCCCCGCCCCCCTCACCTTTTACACACATGACTCCTGCCTTTTAAAGAGTGAACATAAAGCTGTCAGGGCAGCAATAAGCATAAGTGCCTGCTTTTACTTAGCAGCTAATTGTCAACTGCCATTCAGGAGCTACCCTGGAGGTGAGTATTTTCAAAAAGCACCCCCTCCACCCAAGTCTTTGCCAGCACTGCTCCATATATCACAGCGTCTGGCAGCAACTCAGGATTTCACTTAGGGCTTATGAAGCCAGCCTGCCTTCTCGGGAAAGGCTCTCAGGGCTGCAGGCAGCTCAGCCAGAGATCAGATCTCAGCGGTGGGATGTGGGGCAGAGAGAGATGTTCCCCCGCCCGAGGAGAAGGGTTAGCAAACAGAGCAGCAAGCTCAGTCAACTTGCCCTGGAGACCTGAGATGGACTCTCAGCACCAGGCACAGGAGGGCAGGGCTACCCGGAAGGGCCTGAGGGTAGTTTCATGCTGTCTCCCTGAACTCTAGATACCGTGCTTCCTCTCACAGCCTCACGCTGACCCTCCAGGGCCTGCGGGTTTCTGAGATGGTCACTCTGGGCAGGAAGACACAGCTCATCCAGCGCCCAAGGAGCGGCTGGTGGATTCAAATGGCTGAC